>JAOBAT010091525.1:33883-71535 GCA_026413305.1 Hydrozoanthus tunicans
GACCAAAATTAAGTGAAGTGTGGAAACTATTGAACGTGGGCGAAAACAAAAGCAACAATGTCGGCGCGGCATCAAAGGAAGACATCGTAGTCCGGGCAGCTCATTGGTTACAAAAATTTGATGAGTATCTTTGGGTGAAAAAGATAATTTGATGAAATTTTAATAAGTATCTCTATTGGGGAATATTTTCTCATTTAGTTTTACAGTTGAATGTTCGGGTACTTTTCGTACCTTTTGTTCTTTCTGTAGTTGCTGAGCTTGGCAAGTTAATTTCGATCTTTATGAAGTGCTTTGCTTGACGTGACCTTTCAAACATAACCTATATACGCCTTTTTTCATATAAACGATGCTCAGATTGGCCAAAGTTTAAGAACAATACAATTCAAATATATTAAAAACAAGCCAAAGCTCGGGCTCGACAACTTTTTTTTTGGAAATTTTAGTCTTTACTCAGCTTCGACCTTTAACTGCCCCTAACAGTTCATAAACTGTCTCGGGAAAATGGCTCGGCCAAATCCGCGACAAACCCCTAGGAGAGATTAATTGATCGACCCAAAAATCTTTTTCCAATACATGCTCTGCAATATCTCAGGCTTAGTTTTTCTTCATTATAAACACACATAAAAATATTTAAGAACAATTTAAGAACAATTCGAGACTCGAATCGCCGAAATATTAAGAACAGCGAGCCTCCGCCAAATTTACTGGTTCTTATAAAAAAAAGCATGTGCTTAGCGAAGGGCAGCGTCTTGGATAGATCTACATTGCTAGAAGGCATAAACTGACACATCTTTTTAAGTTTATAAGAGGTCGCCTGGGAAGTTTACGGCCCACTCGGTTAAAAAAAAGTCGCTACAAGCCAACTGATAGAATTTGTGTGAATCGCCGAATTTAGAATAAGAATAAAATGATGACAAAACGTTCCGATTTCCTGTTCCAGAAAGCAATTGTCAATGTATAATAGATTTAGAGATCTTTCACCATTGATGTTTTGAACGACAGTTCGAATTCTATCACTTCCTATTTATTTCATCTAATCTTTTCAAATAGATGAAACATGATCTTCCACAGTCAGTAAGATACTTTTATTTCCTATACTTATAAACTTTAAAGCCCTTGCAATCCCTTCTCTCCCGAAGGGACCCAGAGACAGAAACACCCGATAAATTGTTTTACTACTGGGTATAAACAAACAAAAGATAAGCACAAACATATAAAAGCTTTGTTGCGAAAACAAAATATCTCGTTACGTTGCCACACCGTTACCCAGTAAAAAAAAGCGAGTCAGTTCTGTCGTTACGCTAAGTTGACAGGTAGTTCACCGGATGGCTGACTCTCAGTAGATGTTTTGTTCAATATAAAACTTAATTAAATTTTTGATAAGCTTTATAAACATGATGATAATAAGTTGAGGAATTTAACAGTCACGAATTCGCGTCAAGCGTCTTCAAAAGTTACCCACCTCGCTATAACTCCAAATTCTTTTGTAGAAATTAAAGCAGCTGTATACAATTCGAAATTTGGACATTTAAATCGAAGTGAACAATGCAAGCAAGTTATTATGTATTACGCTAAGCAGAAAAATATCCTGAAACTCACCAACAGGTATCGGTTTGTGATTAGCTCGTTTCCGTTTCAACTCTAGTGATCTGGAAAAGTTGTTTTTCAATTCTGGATGCAATGTGTTGGTGGAAGGTAGAAATTACGGTACTAATTCGAAGTGATTGCTATTGAATTTAGGCTTCACCCCCAAGGGGCACTATTCAAAGTATTTGTGTTGGATCGCATGGAAGTTATTTTGTTATGTGTATCTTCTTAAAAAGTCGAACTTTTGTGACCAAGAGTAGCTGATGGGGCCAGTGCACACAGCAACGAAGTTAGAGAGCAATGAAATACGATAAAATAATCAATATAAAGCGAAAGTACTGGATACTCAGAGAGAAAACTATGTCGACGCACAATTACACGCTTGGTTCCCCAACAATGGAGAATTTACGGTCATCTTGACACCACACCTAATCTAAGATGCAGGAATTGGAATATTTCAAAAATTTTCAACCTTCTTGCGATTTGAACAACTTTTGAAAACGCAAATCAGTTGCACTAAAGTAGAAGAGCTAAAGTTGAGTTAGATTAAGTGCGAACTGAATGTTTCGGACAAGCCGCCACCAGCCTGAGGAAAACCAACAAATCACAGACCTTCAAATTCAATAACAGAAATGTGACGATTTTAAAGAAACTTCGATTTACTAGCGACTGCCAACTACAACGAACAACGATAACATAAGGTTGAATTTTGACAATAGCTAGTTATGATAGCTGAAATATTCCAGCAAACCAACAAAATTTAAGCTGTTTATGCGATATCTGAACTGAAGAATCTCGAACTGTCTTCAAAGCATTTTCGACTTTTCAAAAGTTTCAAACAAAACATTACAAGCAGGAATGACATTCAAAATACTTCAACACTTCACTTTGAAGATCGACAAAAATAAATCTTACCTTAGATGCCAAAAGCCGATGCTACCTACATAATGCCGTTGGATCTCATATAATTTGCAGTATACGTAAAGACGAAGAAGCGTGTACTCAATTGCCCAAGGTATTCTGAAAGCGGGCAAAACAACAGAATTTGCATAGAATTAAATTGTTCCACATGGTTTGTGCAGTACAAAGTTTTCGCGGTAGTCTTACTCAGTGTCCGTTCTGGCAGTACCAGACCAAGGCAAAACTTAAAAACTTGGTAAAATTAAAGAGTTAACTTATTTAATGCACAAAGCTATTTGAAAACCACAAAAATAAACAGAATACAAAACTTGCTTTCCAAGTGGAATTCAGCGCGCTGGGGTAATTAACTTAAAAGGCTTTTTGTTCTGCATCAATGAACTGCCTACTATGTCTGTAGTGCACAATCAAACTAACAACATATTTTGCCCGGCCATAAGCATGTTCACAGAATTCCCACTGTACAAAATGGACCAATATGGGTTTTCCCAGTTTCGTGTTTTCTAGTTCAGTTTCTTCATACACGGTAACAACTTTTTAACACGCATATCAAGCTCAATTATAACAGTGACTGTTATAACGAGATTCGGCGCAAAAACAGTCTTGTCACTTGTGTATTCTAACTGACCAGTGTTAACAGACAGAACTTTAAAAGCAAGCATTGAATGAAAAATTTGAGAAGCATGTATTATTTGTCGTTTCTTTTAAAACTAATTCTTCGTCATACAGTCAAACACGTAGCGTAATTTGGAGAATAACAGCTCCTGAAGTTATGACAGTTATATTTTGGTTACTAGTAACACTTCGTGACAACTACCGCTTTGCGTCCGCTGTCTCTCTGGCTCAGCTTAATAAACTAAATCACACAAATCGAGAAAAACAAATAACTTACTTTGTTCAAGTCCGTTTGATCTTCGGAGGCCTCTTAAGAAAAGAAAACCCGAAGTATTTACGTTTGCTTTGACACCCAGCGGTGCTCGCCAAGTCGACGGTTGAATTTTGAAGTCTATATGTGGTGCGGTGCGTATCAAATATCACAACCGTTTTCTTCAACGGTTTTACATTTTGGCGCAGAAAAACGAAAAATATCTGGTTTCAACTTCTAAAAGATGTGGAACGTTTTCTGAGTGAAAAGACTTAGACCGCCTTTGAGTGATAGTTACACAGAGTTAGAATATCGAAGTACGTAAAATGCAAATGTATACAAGTCGCGCAATCCTTTACCGTTTCAAGTTTTGGCGCGAGCGCGATTTGTTGAGAGGGTCAATAAAATATTAAACAAAGGTCTCAAAATTTATTAGGGGATCATTGAACTCGATTAACCATAGGTAGCCCGAGCTATGTCTGTGACGTTATTTTATTTATAAAGCAAATCAATATAAATTTACAGTTTTCCTGGACACGTCAATGAAATGAGATAACTATTATAAAATAGCTGTTTTCGCCGGGGTGATTTCATTATGGTTCACTGCATTGAGGGAGGCGAATCGTTCGTAAAGCATTGAGTATAAACAGAACCCACCCCAAAATACCACAGATGATGGGAAACTGACTGAACAAATCAAACTGATAACGCAGTATATCCTAATAAATTTTAATCATTCGGCATATCAATAAGAAGGCGTCGACAAATCACAAAAAATTTGCTTAACTGTCCATTGGACGTCTTTGAACTTAGGAAAAATAGAGCAGTTTTTTTGGGTAAAACATTGTTCCACTTTTAATACACACGAAAAAAATTGTTAAACTAACGTTGTCTACGGACTAGAATAGGGCAGTTCAATTTTTCATAATATAAAATGTACCGCGGTAGTAAAGTCGATATCGTCAATGACCATGAAATCTATGTGTATGTTCAATTTTTGACCTGGTGTTTCTTGTGTTACTGAACAACTCTGATAGTTACAAAGCGCTTCCAAATCCTAGATAAACATAAAAAACTGCTTTCATCTCAAAAACTTAACAGCAAACAGGAACAACATTAATTTATACTATTACATCAACATGCGGCCATGTTTATATGCAAAGTTCCAATAGTTCATTTTTTTTATTTGTTGACGCCCCCTGAAGATTAACATTCCGAGGCAAACTTAAAATCTCATACATTTACTTTATACAATACAATAACGTAGCAAAGGTAAAGAGGAAAAGGTAAAAAATTACCCTAAAAAAATACCAAGGTATGAAAGTTTTTGACCCTTTAAAATACTTCATACCAACAATTTTGGAATAAGCAGGAGAAAAAACTGCAGTATAAAACATGCAGGTTTTCTCTAAAAAACCAGGGCTTAAAAAAACCAAACTGCCGAGCATCACTATTCCAGCCCCCTCCCCTCCAGGTCACCCAGCCATTGTTATATATTTGTGCAAATTGCAAATTAATACGATTAAATTGGGTTTAAAGTTCATCGCAGAAGATAATTATTCGGCGAAAAATATAATATGGACAATGAGCGAAAACTTAGTTTCGAACCGTATTGCGAAATTTTCAAGTTAAAAAACGTATAGAAAAAAGTGAACCATTTCTGAAGTCTTCAAATCAATTTGCTAACAATAGCAACTTTTGAATAGGAATTTCAGATTTCATAACGAAGTATCAAAATTTCCACTGTGCCCCACCTCCCCCCCCTCCCCCCTCTTTCTTGGCGCCTTTTTATTTTCCAGCAACTAATGCACTGTTTGGAAAAAACAGGGCTTGGAAAATAAGAGCAGTTCGAGGCTGTTATGGCCAAATAGTTTTAAAAACACGGCACAGCCTCTGCCGAAAGTTAAACTGAAAAGGATGTACCGAAAATGAATATTCTGTTCTTGTACGGCAGTTTCATCGAGCAGTTTTAGGGGAAGTAATGCCAATCGCGACTACACTTTCCCCTTTTTTTCAGAAACGTGTCTGGTCAGCCCGAGCTAGCTCTACGCGGTCAAGAATGAAAAGAGAATGGGGCCGGGAAAGCGGCTCTCCCCATTCTCTTTTGTTCTTTGCACTTCGCGGCTTATTTAGTTCTCGCTGTACGCGCGATGTTCCGCCTGAAAGTATTAGGTGTTTCTGTCTAAATGACGCTTCCCCTTTTAAAAACGGTAACTAACGCTGCTTAGCTGACTCACAGAGCTTAGTGACTGAGGTCGGAAGGGTGGCGCGAAGTTACAATCTTAAAAGAAAAGTTGCCAACTCGCCGGGAATGGATTTCGAGGAAGATGAAGAAATCACGCCATCTTGGATGTTTGATGATTCGAACATAGATGCCAAGACTACTGCATGGTTCACAACCAACGAGTTAAAATACACTGATGAAACAACTGTTAAAAGAGTGTATGCGTTGGCGCGTGACATAGACGAAATATTGTGTGACAGCAAAGTCACGTATTGGACAAGCGGAGGAACAACGCTTGGCTGTGTACGTCACGGGGGTCTTATACCATGGGATGATGATTTGGATATTTGTATTTATCAAGATGATGAAGATAAGCTTCAGAGCATTGAAAGTAATCTTAACATTAAGGGATACAAACTTTGTGAAGCTCAAGTATTTGGCTACAGAATATTCCATGAAAGCAATTCTGTTCCTATGCAAGATCTACTTTTGAACTATCGTTATCCATTCTGTGATGTGTTTGTCATGAAGAAAACTAAAAACAAGTGTTTTATTGCAACAGGAACGGGAAGAGTGTTGTGGCCAAAAGAATATTACTACAATAAAAATATTGAAAACATTGAGCGGAGATCATTTGGTGATTTTTCTCTCAATTGCCCTGCAAATGCAAAGGAATATCTAGGCCGCTATTATGGCCAAAACTGGTACAGTGAAGGGGCAACACATGTTTATGACCACATCACAAGGCAATACATGACCCCTGTTACATTTGAATTAGAATCGCACCATTACCAAGCAGCAAGACCATTTAGGTGATAGTTGATTTTTACTTTGCCACTTATCATTTGCTATATTTTCTCAAAGTGCATATAACACTAACAATTATCTTTGTTGCCACTAAAAGTGTTTGGAAACTAAGGATGCTTAAGAAAAGAATTTTTTAAATCGGTCGTATTCTCAATTTAAGATACACATTTGAAGTTCAAGTTTTGTTGGTTCATGACCGCATTTTAAGGGGACTGGGACATCTCTGGATGAAAACACAGCAAGATGGTAATGAATGAATCAGAGATTTTTTATTCAGAAGTAGATTCCAATTTATCATACAGTTTTCAGTTCATTTTGCCCTTTGTGTTTAGAAAAGATACATCTGCACAATATTATAAGTCTGGAATGACATCACAACCCAGTTCCCCAGAAAAAACACGGTCGTGAACTTTAGTTAGAAGATGTCTGAAAACTTTTCTAATTTGAGCCACTATAGAAGTACTTTATATTGTATTTGAAATGATTTGATCCAAAAAAATGTGCTAATGTTTTATGCACTTTAAATTATTATACAAGTTGTTTAGTGCAAAGCAAGAGAATGCACACTAATGTACAGAATATTGCAATCATGAGTTTCAAGTCTCAAATTTATTTATTTGCACTACATCTAGTTTCAAGACCTACTCACTAATACTCTGATACTTGTGTATAAGTCGAATGCATGCATAAGTCAAACCCCATTTTAAAGTGAAAATTGACTCTTTGTGAAAATAGGTTTTTTCAACTGGTTTCATGGATTGAACAGAAAAGGAATTATAGTTGAGTAAAAATGATCACAATGCTTATCAAAAAATAATTTATATAAGTCATTGCCAGGGGGAGGTACTTCGGGGTCAAAAGGGTAGGGATGAACGTCAGAAAAGTCCCCAAAATAGTAACCTAAAAAAATACCAAGGGATAAAAATTTTCTACCATTAAAAATACCTCTAGGTTTTAAAATTACCCTAAAAATACCATAAATTTTAAAGCTGAAATTTTCCCCTGTGTAGCTAGTAGGTCAGCGCTAACTCCCCTTGTGGTGCATTGAATGTGATATGCAGTGAATGAAAGGCCTGCCCATAGTATAATGTTCACCAAAAGGGTGTCTTTTAAAACTTATCAGTACGTGTGTTTGCTAAAACATGGAACTGCAAGTGGTCCAGTAGCTTGGCATTTTTAAACCCTTAAAAATACCTGGCTCTTGGTTTAACTACAGATTTCTTTTTACAACCCCTAAAAAATACTGGACTGGCATATTTAACCCCTAAAAAATAGGGCATTCATACCTACCATCACAATATAGGGAGTACCCCCCCCCCTTCCTCGGATGTCTCCTAAAGGAGCCATTTTGTGTGATTTGAAAGCTCAAAGGCCAAGAAAGTCTCTCTCATCATTGGTTTTGCCAAACATTGTACGCCATTGTTCATGAGTGATGTTGTCATTGAAGTTGATTCCTTATGCTCTGTGACTCTATTTGCTCTAGCTAATTTAGGCATTTTCTGGTAATCTGGTGGATGTTACATTTTCTCTCTCGTGTCTAAGTTGTGGTTGATTTTTTTGGTCAATTTTCACTCCATGAAAGTTCAACTTATATTGTAGAGCTAATTAAGACAAGTAGTGATGAACTAAATCAAACTACAAAAAAGTATTCTGTGTACAAAGGCAAGTCAGTGAGCCATAAGTGAAATACATCTTATAGTTAGCTTGTTTCATAAGTTAAGAGATTTCACCATAGGATGACAAACCTTTTATATCAGATGCACCTCTACAGAATTTCCAGTAGATGCAATGTGCAACCTCATTGCCAGGCCCTTTCCTCTGCCTCTCCATAGAGGAATGAGATGGGGTGTGATCTTGGCCATGTTCTTTGATGTTCCAGACATGTTGAGTATTAATAATAGCTGGAAGGCTGTGTTTGAACCATCTGGTTTTAAAGCTTTTTTCTATTCATAATCATATTATCCATTTTAACTCATTTCCCCTTTCCTCCATTCCCGATGCATGTAATCACAATTTTAATTGTGAATAAACTTAACATTAATTAAATGCCATTCACTCAGTTTTAAGTTAAAGTCTGATAATGTACTGATAATTTTATGAATCCTTGATTTTGCACCGGTCCATTACGGTGGCCCTGAAGGGACATTCTTCTTTATTTTCAATTTTCGACTTTTATTTTCAAACTTCGACTTTTATTTTCAAACTTCGACTTTTATTTTCAAACTTCGACATTTATTTTTAAACTTCGACTTTTATTTCAAACTTTGACTTTTATTTTCAAACTTTGACTTTTATTTTCAAACTTCGACCTTCGTATTCTATTTTCAAACTTCGACTTTTATTTTCAAACTTCGACTTTTATTTTTCAAACTTCGACTTTTAATTTCAAACTTCGACTTTTATTTTCGAATTTCAACTTTTATTTCGAACTTTTATGAATACAGAATCCAAATGGCTTAAGTTTATCATAGCCATCGACGTGCCATATATAGTTTGGCCCTTTCGCTCTGTATGTCCGTCGCCTTAAACGATGCCTTGACTTAATTCTTCTTCTTCTGGATCCAAAGCTCGTAAAATGTGCTGTGATCAGCCTTTGTCTTTGATGCATGGCACGATAGCCTATAAGGCTTCCGCTTCCTGTTAATTCTTGCTTGATAGTTGAAGATCACTGTAATCCTTTCTTCGTCTTAGATTCAGCTGACTTAGTAGTCGCTTCAGCTGTCGCAAGCAAATATCAATTCCGTGAAAATCGTTTAGAAACGGAAGGGTTTCATTAGCGGTGAAACCCATACTAAAGTAATGACAAATAAGCTCATTTCTGCTCCATCCCTCTACATTTCCATTTGCAATCATGTTAGCCGCCATGATCGCCCCCCACGACTTCTTGTAATGGTTCGCGGATACGAATAGTTCCAAATAAAAGTTGAAATTCGAAAATAAAAGTCGAATTTTGAAAATAAAAGTCGAAGTTTGAAAATAAAAGTCGAAAATTGAAAATAAAGAAGAATGTCCCTTAAGGGCCACCGTAATGTAACAAAATAAAGTTCTCGGCCTTTCCCAAACCTCGGATGCATGTTCTTAATTTTTGGCCAATTTTTCTTACAAAAGGGATCGTATGTGTACCCGTACTATCATTCGTGCCCTCCCCCCCTCCCCCCTACAAAAATATCAGTCGTCTTTAGCATACCGTATATGACGTCACTGCTTGTTGGCTTGCATTCGAAAAACTTACATCAAAATGGCGGAAGAGGATTCAGACTTTTTATCTTCCAGTGCAAATTCCGTATGGGATCCCGTTGTCTCGAAGGACTGGGATAAAGAAAATGTCACTCCACAATGTGTACTTAGAATAAAAAGGTAAGTTTCTAAATTCAGATAGGGTCTAACGCATATTTTAGATGAACCGAAACGACTTTGCTAATTAACAAATATAATATGGCAAGAAAACCATGAGGAAGCTGTTCTCATAAAGTCGTACGCTGTAGGTTTGTCTTTGGGAGTGGTCAGCTGGATTCTCAGCTGTTTTTATGTTTTTTAAATTCATCAGATAAGCTTTCATTGCTTCTGCATTCAGTGCAGTCTACTGTGTCTACAGCATTTCAAAACAACGTATGCAAAATTTAAATGTTTAAGTACGAACACTGAGCGACCGTCGACGACAGACAAAAACAGGAAACAAGACAGTTTCAAGGACGGAGGCTCATAAGTTTGAACTCGTTGGGCTATTCTGGGCAACTTGTTAAAACTTAAATTTTCTATATACAATGGGTTTTTTTGGCCCACAAAATTATTAACCAAATCTCGTTTCTGTTGCCGTAAATGTTGAAGTGTTTGTAATAGCTTATTCATTATCTTTACCGAATGGCTAGTTAGAGCCGGTATTCAACTGGTACTCCTCATTTGATGTTGCGTGCTTGGGGCATGCTTGCGATGTCGTGTATAGTACGAATGTAAAGCCGTCTACATTAATTTAGTAAGCTGCACTTTTAAAGTACACGTACCATTTAAATCTTTCAAAAAAAAATAAGCTGTGACATTATTGAAATGTTGGCCCATTTGGTGACAATTTAATTTTCACTTAAAGTTTAATTTAAGGGAAGATGTTTGATTTGTCTTGGTAACCAATGGTAAACATATTATAATCTGACAGAAGTAATTTTTACTTGATGTTGTGTACTGCATAACAACACTTTCAAATCAAATTAAAAGTTATCATTTTCATTACTTATACTCATTCCACTTTTATTTTTTTTTTGTTTACAAGTCCTATTTGAAAAATTTTTGTTACCAAAATTTTTCACCAAAAAAGAAGTCAAACTCTTAAGCACAAAATGTAATTGATTAATTTACTTGTAAAGACACTTGAAAATGTAACTGCCTTGCCAGCTGCAGAAAGCCAAAATAATTTTTCCAAAAGCCCTGCCCCTCCATTGTGTTAGCAAGTGTAATGTTTACAAATGGTTGTTTTTAATTTCTTTGCAAGACTTGTGGCTTTTCTTTCTATTTACAGCATGCTTGGTTTCAGTGATGTGTTAGGGGTATTAAGTTTGTCAAACACTGGCCCATAGGGGGGAGGGGTGCATTGGGTGTGCTTGCATCCCTCACAGGCTGCGAAGGTCAACTTTTTTGTTAACCAGCTATTTGATAATTGTGCAATTGATTTAAGAAATTGTACTTGGTTAAAAAATAATAATGTATAATTATGATATTATAGTTCTGTTCTGATTCTATGATTAAGTAGAACAATCGTATCAAAAAACCTACAAAAAAGTTACTTGGCCAAAAAAAAATCGAAAGAAGTTTGAAAGATTGACAATGAATTTATCCACATTTTCAAGGTGGTTTTGGTTGCCTACATTTTAGATTCAAACAACCTAAATCTCAAAGTTTTGTTGGGGAAGAATGCCTTAGACCCCCTACAGAGCATTGCTCCATCATCTTTCTGTTGGTTTGTCTCCTTGTCATTGCACCCACCCACAAGAAATCTGGCTACAAGCCTGTATTATTCTGTAAAAAGAGACCAGTCTGATGCCAGTTAATTTATGTATGACTGTGTGATTTAATCTGATTTTTATTTACAGAGATATAATGAGCATATACAATGAACCACCTCCAGGGATGTGTATTGTACCAGATAAGGATGATATTACAAAGGTAACTTATTGAGATGGATGACCTAGCAACCAGTGAGATGGTACTAAGCTGTAAGGTTTTCCTGTATTCTACATGTTTTATTTTTATAAGAACAACTTTATAAGAACAACGAGGCTCAGATTGGCCAAAATTTAAGAACAATTTAAGAACAAGCTGAGGCTCTGGGCCAAGTTTTTAAAAGTTTTTGGAAAGGTCAACATGACAGTTGGTTTGATTTTGTCCAGTGCAGAAATTGAGAGTAATTTTAAACTATAATGTCACTAATACAGCGGAGTTCTGTGAGAATCAGCCAGTGAGACATAACTGAATTTGACCAATGTAAAAGTTTGAATGTAAAACCAATCCTGGGATAGTCACTGGGAATCGCCTTGGGAAAATGAATCAGGGGATGAAATGATCAAGAATACACTTGCCAAGCAATCCAATTTCAAATACATGTATTGCAGCTTTTTTTCGATTTAAACCACACATAGAAATAAAAACAAATTAAGAACAATTTGAGGCTCAAATCGCCAAAAAATTGAGAACAATGAGCCTCGGCCAAATATAAAAAAACATTAGATTAAATTAAATTACAGGGAGTTTAAAATATGAGTACGCCAATGTTGATGATGACGGCGGAAAAATAGTGAATACCATAGCTGAACGTTGGAATGCACCATGCAGGCCACCTGCACATTGTTGACTTTTAGATTAAAATGTGAAAAGCTCAGTTTTGAAGTCTTTGTGACTACAAGAATAACCTACAGAAGTTTATGTTATTCTTCTTTTACCTTTAAAAATCTTTTTCATCATTTTCTATTCACAAAGCATAACTGGGACAAAGAGAAAGCAAACTAGCCATACGCGATTGAGAAGGGCAAGCAAGAAGCAGTCTTTGTCGATGTTGCCGTTCGCAAATTTAAACTCCCTTAGTATTATAAGCCTGTGAGCATTGATATTTACTTCAAAACTGTTAACAATGCCTTATTTAAACAATTTATGTTAAATCAGTTTAGGTAATCCACCTGTTAATGTGTTGCCCGTTCCGAGGAAAGGAGTCAGATGTTAGCTGATGTATGACATTTGATATAATTTTAAGTTTGTTCTTCAATTCCTTGCTCAGTCAAGGACTATCAAAGTTTTCCAGAAAAAATCAGTGGTATCAGTGTTTTAAATTATTTGTCAGAAACTCACCTTTCAAGCTTGTCAATTTTATTGTAAATGTTGTTTTTTGTTTCATTTCCAAAAATTAGTATTCATCTTTTCAAACAACTGCAAAATTTGAATACAACATTGAGGTTATAGTTTACATGAGAATCTCAGACGAAGGCCTTGATGTTCTTCATATTGACTGAGCAAAATTCAGGTCAATATGTCACAACCATAATATATTATACACATAATGATACACACATGCACAGAAAAAAGTTTGTGATTATGGTGTTTTTCCCCTTGCACTTTTCTCTTGGTCATTTTTAAAAAAGGAAAGTATTCTATAACTTCAAGCTTATGTTAGTAATCTATAACCTTACATGTAAAACCTGTCCAATGTACTACAACTGTAACTTGTTATTTAAACCTGACCAGAGCTCTGTGCATTTAAAAGGATTGTTTCTTTGACCTCTGACATGGGTGGCAGAAGCAAAATATTATAAATTATGGGGGCACAACGGATAATTTATTGTAAAAGTTTGTTATAAAATCAGAAATTCGTATTCAAAAGTTGCTGTTGTTGGTAATAAAATTATTGCTCTCCTCCCCAATATTTTGGTTTTGGTGCCAGTACCCCACCCCACATCCTTATCTCAGCCAGGTGCATTATCTTTTATTCTTTATTTAGATTCATGCGTTGATAACTGGGCCATTTGACACACCCTACGAAGGAGGGTTCTTCTACTTTATGATCCGCTGCCCCCCAGATTACCCAATCAGACCACCCAGAGTCAAATTAATGACAACAGGGGGAGGGCAAGTAAGATTTAATCCAAATCTTTACCGGAATGGCAAAGTTTGTCTCAGTATCTTAGGGTAAGTGTTGTAGTGTTGATGTACCTATTAAGCTTGTTTTTTTACCTATTTTGATTAAAACTGTTGTTATCTATGAACTAAGAATTCGAATAACTGAAGAAAATTTCCATGTCTAACTATGCTTTTTAACCAAAAAAATGATTGAAATAAAAGTTTTGACCGAACAGGCCAGGGACTGGTAACCTGTGATGCACAGTAACATGAGTGAGTTGTGTGGGTTTTATTTGAAAATTTTGGTTTTGAATTTGAGTCTTAAACAATTTCAAGGGAATAAACCTTTAATTAAAGTTATAATAATTTAATTATAACTGTAGCCAGAATCCATAACAATTGTTTTGGGATAATAAAATTGTCTCTGCCTTATGCCTAATGCTACGTCAGGCATTGCACATTTCAAGCCTAAAAAATGTAACAGGAAAAGAGAAAAACTGATTTTTCATTTACTTAAGGTTTTTAATTTTCATATAAAAACTAAAAAAATAAGCTTGATAGGGATAAATGAAATGTTTGAAATTGTCAATTGTTTGAAGTTTAAAGCTAAATGCAAGGCAATTTTTGTTCAATCTTGAAATCTTAATGCACCTTTTCTACTATGTCTACATGCCTGTACATAGTAAAACATGTTTTTAGAGCAGTGGAGTTTGATATATGGATCTGTAGATACTTAAAATTGGTACAACTCTAGTTTACATTAGTATTGCAGCAAAACCTCAACATATAATTTTTAATAAAGACAGTTATGGCAAATACACAAACCGTTCATCAGGAGCCCATAACTATAGTTATGGGCTCCTGTGCTCATACAATTCCAGAGTTGATGTGGTTTAAAGTAATCTTGAGTACAAAATAAACAATTAACAAATTGTTATTTTTTCTACCGCTTAGTACATGGTCTGGTCCTGCATGGAGTCCAGCCCAGTCCCTCTCAAGTGTACTCATTTCTATACAGTCCTTGCTTAATGAAAAACCATACCATAATGAACCAGGCTTTGAACAGGTCAGTTAAAGGCTTCTCTTTCTTTGTTCAAATGTTTAAGTTAACAGTAGTTATCAGAAATTTCAAGCTGTATGATCAATAAAATTTTGTAACTAAAAGCTTTATTTGCACAGGATTTTTATTTTAAAGGATTTATTTAATTTTGTTATCTGTTACCACCAAATAAGACAACATCAAGTTATTTACATATTGATGAAATTTTAGTTCTTTCACATTTTTGTTATAAGATTGTTGACTGAGGTTACTTCAAATTGTTTTTAGTAGTTATGTTTTCGACATGTGTAAGTTAAGCCAAATACAAAGCAAGATTTCAGTGTGTTTTACTGTTCACTAAGCACGAAGACTAGGGTGAATCTATTTGTATTTCTAATCTATTTGCAAGTTCATGTTTTGTCATCTGTACTTTTAAAATGACCTTTGTAAATTTTATGAAAAGCTTAACATTTACTCAACTAAGGCATTACATATGAAATACTTTACAAGCCCTTCAGCATTGCATGCAAGTCTGATACATTAATTGATGCACTTGGCTGATGCATTTGAGAACTCCAAGATCTCTCAGTCATCTGAATAATAAAGTTAAAGTAGTTTAAAATTATTATTATTTGTTGTAAATCTTTGGGTCAAAAGTTCTCTGAGAACATACAATAACGCAAAGTTGGTGTTCACAGGAGCGACAAGCAGGGGACTGCAAGCGATACAATGAGTGTATACAGCATGAATCGTTACGAGTGGCAGTTTGCGACATGTTAGAAGGAAAGCTAAAATGCCCCAGTGCACTAAGGTAAAGAACACTGCCAGGAAACTAGTCAATGTTTGTTATTTAGCTGAGGGGTTGGTAAGATCTCTGCCTCCCAGTCCTGAGGTCCCGGGTTTGAACCCCTGACCTGGTCGAGGATTGAACATTTAGGTGACCTTGTTTCCTGCTAAAGGCCACTCAGCTTTCCATCCTTCCGGGGTTGGTATTTAAAATGAGTACCAGCATACATGGACCGCTTTGAAGCAGCTGACTTGTAATTGTGGATATGTTTGTTTGCTTCTGGTCCACTGGCGGTAAACTGATCATTGAAAATCACTTTGAACATAATTTATTTGCATACTCTAAGACTTTCTGTAACGAAAATGAATTACTGTCATTTTTGTTAAACAGCACTGTACATAGTTGAAACACCATTGAAACAAAACTTGTGTCAGATGTCCCTTTTCCTAGCATAATGCAAGCTAAACAAGGTAAAAAAAGGGGAGTTGATTTTGAGACATTGTAGCATTACCAAACTCTCGCACGGTTTTACTGCACTGAGTCTCTGTGAATCTATCTCTGTGGTGAAATTGTTGGTTATTCAGCAAACGCGCGTAATTTTGTGCGAATGGATTAGTTATATTTTTTTTTCTGCCAATTTTCCATGACTTTCCATGACCCTAATCAAAACTCCATGACTTTCCAGGCCTGGAAAGTGAAATTCTAAAATTCTAGACTTTCCAGGTTTTCCATGACCCATACAAACCCTGTCTTGTCTTGGAGAAAGGTTTGATTACTTTTAAGTGATGTTTTTGAAGTTAAAAAAGATTCAGTCTTTTAAGACCGTCCTTATCAAGATATTGCTTCTTGCATTCCTGTATACTTGTTGGACTAACTAGTGAGGTAGTTATGATATTGAGTCATTTAACACTACATAAATTATAAACAGGCATTTAAAATCAAGTCACATTTGCCTGCTCTTTGTGCGAGGTTGTAATAGCTTCAACTTCTTATTCCTCAGAGATGTTATGGAAAAGTCATTTCCAGAGTTCTACGATTATTATTTATCAGTTATCAGTGAAAAAAGCAACCTAAATGGGCAGAATATGCAGGTTTGTGTTCATTTCTCTTTAACTCTAGTTTATCATCATTGAAATGAAGTGCCTGTAATTATAACAAAATTGAAACAATTTTTCTAGTGGCTAAGAAGCCCCTGATAAAGAATCAAATGAAGAGTTTTAAGAAGACATCAAATTTCCCTCCATTTTTAGCATCTGAAAATGCCAAAAGCACTGTGATTAAAAGACAAATGGAAAAATGGTTACAAGACTAACTTTTTTTCAGAAAAGTGTAACCAATCAGAATGTTGTCTACTTCAGACTCAGAGGTTGACATGAGAAAAATAAGAAAGTTTAGCAAGAACAAGTCTGATTTCCTAAGAGTTTGTGAGGACGACTGTAGTGGTCATGTGGTTTTTTTCGCTACTCAGACATAGTGCGGGAGTTTCAAAACACTGGTTAGCAGTTTGCCCCAATAATTTTTAGCTAATTGCTAACTGGTGCTTGGAAATAAAAGAGTCGTTTAGAAAATCATGAAAAGGTCTTCAAACTATTTCCATTTAAGCGTTCAACTTTGTTATTATAGGGACTTTAAGCTGAAAACAATCAACAAAAAATTCTGTTTTTTTTGTTTCAGTATAAAATGTCTTTGTGACAAATACAGTGAGTCAGCCCTTGCATTGTGTTAAGAAAAAAACAAAACAAAGAATTTAGAATGAGAATACATGCCTGTGTATTATTGAAGATGATTTTTTCTATTTGAAGGATCCATTTGGTGAAAAACGAGGACAGTTTGACTTTCCTAGTATACTTAAAAGGTTACAGAACATAAAGAAAAAACTAGACGAAAACAGATCTCAAGGGAATGCTTCAGACGATTCAAGCGAAACATCAACCCCTGAAGACTCTTAGCACACTTTTATGTGTCATTATGTAACAGTGTAACATCAGTTTGGAAGATTCTTTCATGAACTTTCTTGAGAGAAGCTGTAAACTAATTGAAGGGTCTAGTGCAAAAATGATGTACTAAGTGACTTTTGTAGGAAATGCTAAATTCTTCCTCAATGGCTATGAAGGGATAATAAGAATGCAAAAGAAATGACAGTTCCATCTAAAGTTTGCACTGGGCCCTTCAATGCATAGTTACTTTTTGTTTGTACCCTAAATTCAGTGTTGTACATAGGGTTGTTTCACATCCAGCTATAAAGTGTAGACAAAGATACCATCGATCAGGGTACAAAATTAATAATTTGTCCATAGGAGAGTATTAAGAGCTTTAAACAGAGACGTACCCTCTCTAGTGACAAAAGAAACCAGTTGCATGCAAAACTAGACTTTACTTTGACATTGCTTGTCTCAGTTTTCTTTTGATTTGCAAGAGGCATAGGTGCCAAAACAGAGTTATTTACAACAAAGAAAAGAAAACCTCAAACAAAGGCAAATGTTCCACTTGTAATTCAGTGCCTAATAATATTTACAGGCCCAATTCCAAACAGCCAAAGACAGTCGTTTAGGGACAAGGATAACGAGACCATAACATTTTACCCAAATTCCCAGTCTGTTAATAGCCCCAAGGAAAAGCTTGAGGAAAGGAATAATGAACAATAACCCAACCCAGTGCCTGTCATTTGGCAGAGATAATTCTAACTGAAAATAATTCTACTCTAAAGTGTAAATCTGAGTAGCTATGGGTAGCTTTGAAAGAAACGGTCTAAATAAAGAACAAATTATAACAAAACTAAAATTCATATTGTTTTATTATTTCTTGTTGTTAATGGAATAAACATGAAAAAAACAAATATAGTACTTGAAGTTTGGTAGCTACAATTACAGTGTTCTAGGTCTAAGTGTGCCCATTTTTGTAGTATCACTGACAGTAAGGAACCAGGGGAAGGGGGGGGGAACTCTGAACCTGCTTCAATGGACTACCATAAGAGTGTGCATTGCTAATCAGACTTAAAGATGAACTGGAATGAGCAAGATAACTAATTTGCTTTTTATTCTTAAAGGAATACTGAGATCTGTGTTCGGACATTTTATAAGTATAATACAGCAACACATCACTTGAAACAAATAGGTTTAAGAACCAATAGCCTGTGTAGCGACTCTTGAGGGACTGGGGGAAAGGGGAGAGGGAAGAGCTTGCAACAAAGGCCTTTATGCCTCATAGTTTACATTCACAGGCTTTCAAGCACACCCAGGTGAAAAAGTAGGAGAAAAGTAGGACCGAAGTTCTTTTAAAAGTAGGGCAAAAGAAGGATTTCGAGGGGAAAAGTAGGAGAAAAGTAGGACAACTGAAAGACTAGAATAAGGACTAAGAATGCAGCCTTTGGTACAGATCTTTGAAGAAGTACTGATGAACTGCCTCTAGTCTGCCTGTGACTCGTTTCACTGCTGTTATGAGTGTGAGCGATCTGGACTGGACATGTCAGATGAACATTTGTTCGTCAAGAAATCTTCCTTGCGACATGTGGTCTAGGCTTTTACCATGAACACCTGCAAGGCTTACTCCCTATTCCTGCATGATACAATCTTGCACAATTTGTTGAAATTGTGGCATATAAAAAGTAGGAATTTCAAGATAAAAGTAGGAATAGTAGGAGAAGGGTAAAAAAAGTAGGAAAAATAGGATCACTTGAAAGCCTGCATTCATCTTGGGTATGTAAAACTCCCATTGATCTTCCTTCAATCCCCCCCCCCTTAGAGCCACTAGGTGGGCTTAAGACCTAAGAAACCTTGTAGAGTTGTTTGTACAGTTCTCTTGCCAGAACAACATTGACATAACCTTAATACTCTGCACAGTAAAGAAAATTTTGGAACCACAGTTATGGAGTTAATGGTCTAATGCAACCATTCCCCCACTCCTTAACAAGGATTTTTTTGAGAGAGATACAAAATCGAACCACTTCAAGATGGACAAAATCTTGGTCCCTACCATTTCCTCTTGCAGTCGTTTACTGTATTTTAAATCTCTATAAGATGGACACCCAGTGCCAAAGGTGTCATATAAAAGAGGTTTGACTGTAGATCTGTTATAGTAGCATAAGCACATGAAAAAGAACACGTTTTCGTAGGGGGTCTCTGAGCATGCAACAATTATACCCACAAGTAAGGAAAAGCTTGACCACCAAAAGAGACTGAGTATATATGCGCACTTTTCCAATCAGATAAAGGATGATCTGGTTCAACAATTTATGAGGGAAAGATTTTGTCATTGATGAAAAACTGGCATGTGATGTTTCATTTTAAATGTCAGATGATCGTTTTGCTTATTACACACTGCACTTCACTTTTGAAGCAACAGACCACGAGTTTGAGAAGAAGTTGGTCCCTCAGCATCTTAAAACACTCCACTTCTGAATAACCAGTCCACTGTCATGGTAACAAGTCACAGTAAGTTCTTCCAAAATACACAGCAATGCATTGCACTTTGTACCAGTGTTTGTGGCTTGATTAAACAAGTTGTTTCCCAGAGTCTTGTTCGGCCATGCCTCACCTTAACCTGAGCTTCGGCCTAAGAGTTTGGTGTCCGTAGGAAGTGTCACGTTGCCATGGTGAGTAGATTTTGTAGTGAGACTGGTTTCCATGCCCCCTGCATTTGAACAAATACAACTCCTCTATCAATGTAGATGACGGCTTTACCCATGCTGTACAAAGCTTTGCCTTCATGGCGGCGGTTGGGAATTGGTACAAATAAGATGTTGTTATCCTCTGCCTGTCAAATATGCATAAAAATATGTTACAATAAAACCTTTATAGGTCATTCCCGAATAGTTCTTACAAATAGCTTCTGTGGTGTAGAAGCAACAACCAGTCACAAGTGGAAAAGTTCCAGAAACACAAAGATATTGCCAAAAAGTTGCACTCTACCTCAATACATGATGTTTAGTGTTACCAAATGGTAGTTATAAAGTTGAAGAAATTATTGAAGCATAGGTTGAAAGCTCTCAACTTGAGCTTTCAACTTAATAATCAATAATTTCTTCACCTTTTATTCAAGTTTCAAACTACCATTGATAACAGAATCGAAGTAAGTAGCAACAAACTATTGGACATATCGAGCGAACAGTTTGCGAGACGCATGTCAAGCGAAAATAGAAAAGAACTTAACCTGTGACTCAGCTCCCCATGTGAGTCTCGGTAGCTCAGTGGGTAGAGCATCTTACCGGTAATCAGAGGGTTCCGGGTTCGATTCCCATCACTGATTCAGAATTTTTTCTGAGCTTTCAACTTGTGAATCAGTAATTTCTTCATCATGAATGATAACTGTTCAAGATTAGATACGTTAAGTTTTTAAAGATGGCTGAAACACACTTGAAGGAACCTGATTATAAATAGTACTAGCTCCTTCCCAGCTGGACTTGTAGTTCAGTTGGTAGAGCATCTACGGTCAATATTTTTGTCTTCAGTTTACTTGTGTGTTAAGTTTTTCTATAGGGCTAATGCAAAGAACGAACTAGTTAGGGTAACTGCCCTGTAACAACTTGGTTTATTTCACTATACATATTTATCATTACTAAGCAGCCTTGAAACCCTTCATCTATAAAACTGATTGCAACTTCCTTTGTCAGTTCTTACCAGCTTTTGTATTAAGTCCTTGAAATTTGCAGGGGCATTCTGCATAGACACACTTCTCCCTGCCTCAGCCTGTCGAAAAAAACAAACAAAACATGAATTGTCAGAGAAATTCAATTTCTGAGCCATCTGATATCATTACGTATCATCATAACCACAAACATGATGACAAAGATGACATCAAACCACAATCAACACCATCATCATCATTATCAGAATCTGCTTCTTAGGGGTCACCCTCTTATTATGGTTGAGCGGTTTGTGTGCCTTAACGACCCTTAAGCTAGGTCAGCTGGTGTCATGAACACCTGGAAGGGTGATCCATGCCAAACAAGTCGAAGGGTAGAGACCTGACTAAGAGTGACCTTCTAGTCCTCCAGGTTGGGGGTTGGGCTGTGGGCTAAATAACCCGCTTCCATGAGTGTGGAGACATGAATAAATGGAAGGAGATGATTATCAAGTTCCATAGAAAGGAAACTTCAAGGAATATAGGGGGTTAACTCTGCACTCAGTGGTGAGTAAGACATTTGGAAGGATCATTACAGACTACATTCGAAGTGGAATTGACAACAGGCTGAGGAATGATAAGGCAGGGGATAAAAAGAACAAGGGAACCACAGACCAGATTTTCATACTGACAAACATCATCGAGCAGGTCAATGAGTGGCAAGCTGGCTTACCAGTAAAATTCATTGACTTCGAAAAGGCATTTGACTCACCCACCGCAAAAGCCTATGGTTAATAATGCGAAAATATGGCATCACAGACAAAATCATAAGGATGGTAATTATAAGAACATTCTACGATGACTTCGAGTGTGTTGTAGAAGAATTGGTGGAAGCATGCGAGTGGTTAAACATCAAAAAAGGCATCAAACAAGGTTATAATATGTCGGGATTCCTGTTTCTGATAGTAAAAGACTGGGTAATGAGGACTGTGGGGAATGGAGAGAAGGGCATCAGGTAAAGGTTTACATCTAAGCGTGATAATTTGGATTTTGAAGACGATGTGGCGAAGCGCTCTTCCACTACACAAGGTAACCAAAGTAAAACAACTTAAAAAGAACAAGGAGGTAAGACGAGTTGGGCTAAAAATCAACAAGGAGAAGACTAAGGTGATGAGGATTAATGAAATGAGACAGAAAGGAATAAAAATCGATGCACAAGATATTAGTGAAGCTGAGACTTTCAGTTATCTGGGAGCCACAATTTGTAAAGGAGGAGGAATGGAAGATGTGAAGAACAGACTCTCTAAAACAAGAGGCGCATTCTTCAAACTCTTCAGAAGAATTTGGAATTCCAAGAACATCTGCAAAAAAAACCAAAGCTCATTAAGACCCTGGTGGTTCCCGTCTTGCTTTGAGGATGTGAAACGTAGAAAACGAATAGGAATGAAGATAAGCAAATCGATGTGTTTCATTACAAGTGGCTCAGGAGAAACCTTAAAAAAGAGTGGAAAGATCGTGTCACGACTCCAGAGCTATTGGAGGAAGCAGGCATGAAGACTTTGAGAAAGGAGGTAAAAGTGACGCAGATGGAAGTCAAGATGATCGGCCATATTTAAGACAAGAAAAAAGGAAAGGATGCAACTTTGCAATGACATGGACAACCGCAGAGAAATGGAAAGGAAGACCTTAAACGACCTTCTGAAAAGCAGTAGAGAGAGGAAAGAAGTAGGTTGGCGGACATAGCTATAGGGAGAGGCAAGAGCTACTGCAGCCAACAGAGAGAAATGGAAGCATTCTGTGGAGGTCTTATATGCTACGCGGCAAGCAGAAGACAGGTAACAGGTAACACCATCATCACCTAGTCACCATCAAGCAGCACTATCACTTTAAATGTTGTCAGTTATCACCATATCATTTATAATTATCATCTCCATCAACACACGACCACCATAATTATCATTAACTTTATCATTACCATCATCATTACTATGTTTCACCGCCATCATTATCATCAGCAACACTATCATGTTTCAACACTACCATTATCATTACCGCCACCATGTATCACCACTTCACTATCATTAACACTTTCATCATCACCATCATCTTTATCCTCACTATCGTCATCATTGGAGAATCAAGAGTAAATGGTTCTCGTTGTCTACATACTCTAGTCACAAAGTCATAATTCTTCTCTTCATTCTAGATACAGTGTTTTCTATCAGTTCTGGTTTTTCTGGACTTAAATCAACTTACCCGAGTCTGTTTTTCAGCTGCTGCGGCCACAGCTGCAGCCTCAGCCTCTTTTCTACAGAACAGCAAAATTATATTAAGATGTTAGTTTGTTGAAACACATTATATCATTTCCTATCAGAATTCTACTGCCGAGACTTGAACTCAAGACCGTTCACTCAAGACCGTTAAGTAGTACTAAGGGTGTGCTAGACAAACGCAGAATATGACCTGGTAACTTGTTAGTTCTTTTATCTTTGTTTTCATATCTCTTAATTCATTTGCAATCAACACAACAGTATTGTAATTTTTAAATATGTAACTTGGGCGATCAGTGTTAAACAAAAGAAAAGTATGGAGAAGGCACACTCAGCATAGCGAGATCGCTAGAAAAAAAACAGACAAAAATATATCACTTGACAAAGGCAGCAGCAAAAGCGGCTGAAAATTCGTTAAATTTTGAATTTTACAGATCAGCTTTTATAAAATATATACTTTTAAATATTGTAATTTTGTTTTGTTTTTTCCAAACATTGCAGATAGTCTATAGTATCACTATAACACACAATTATGCTTTGTCTAACTTAAAACTGACCGATACTGTTTCAATTAGGTTTACAAAAATGCAAAAAAAAAAGATTTTGCCACTTACCTTTTTCTTGTAATTAAAACCTTTTAATTACTCAAAATAAACCTCTTGAAGTATTCCGTTTTTTTTTTATTATCAAAGGTGCAGTTTTGTTGTTATCTCAAGTAAGAATAGCTGAACCTAAAAAGAAAACTTCTCTTGATGGCTTCAAGTAGTGTTGAGGCATTCGCTGGGTGCCAGTGCATCAGAACTTTTATTAGACTTGGCCAGTTCGAATTATTTTCAGAAATAGATGCGCGTGTCGGGATGAAATAAAATATTGATTAAACTTACCAAAGGAAAAAAATGAATTATTCCCATCCCGCTTCATTGTGTTCCTTTGTTTAAGCTTTATGAATTTCACATTTTATCCCAATGCGCGCATCTACTTCTGAAATTCCGAACTCGCTTATTGTTACCTTTACTATTAATTATTATGAGGAGTGACAGAGCAAGAAAAGGACAGATACTTAAGCAAAATGGAAATTTAAGTATGTTGAAAGTATACCTTCTTTCAGTGCTGGTCAAATATGCAATGTTTTCCTTAGCTCCCGGCTGGAGTACTCCCCCGGGTGACGCCACAGCCTGGTTCATGGTATCAAGTGCTCGGTTGAACTGGGCTGTGGACAAAAATTGTGTTTCCAATTAGTACCAAAGATTAGAGCTAACAGAAAGATCAAAGAAACATGTTATTACCACAGAAACAAAAAATGACACAAGTTACTTAATGAAGAGTAGGTAAGTTTCGAAGCCTTTCATTAAAGAAACATTAGCACATATCTAGAGTACAAAATATGTACGTACCTTTTATGGTTTGGTTACTCAACAAGTCCTCACTGAACATTGATTTCCAGCCCACATACCTTCAGTTTGAAAGAGCTACAGTAAGTATTTTCAACCAGATGCAAGGAACCTGATTGTTACAATTTCTACAGTGTTCTCAAAAGATTCACCTACCACTTGGTAACCTCGTCATAGTTTGGGTGGTTGCTAAGCCAAGTACGAAGAACCTGGTCACGGAAAAACAAGAAAATGAGTGTGAGGCTGGTGCGACTTACAAAACATTTGAAAAGGGAATAAATCATAAGGAAAAGCAATGGAAAAAAGAATGATTGCAAATAATTCAGAGAACAAAAGTCGGAGGACTGGGTGAAAAAAACCAGAAAAATTTTACTTCTTCTTGTCCGTTCATATTAATAATAATAATAATAATAATAATAATAATAATAACAATAATAATAATAATAACAACAACAACAACAATTATAACAATATTAATAAAAATAATAAAGGCTTTATTGTAGCTTTCCATTAGTAGAAAGGGCTCTTCATCTACAATATAAAATAAAAGTTGGTTAATCATAATACGTTAAAACTATGATTGAAAGTTATATCTTTAAAAGTATGTAAAAAATTCATTTATCGACCTTCCCCATTCCCAAACCAAAACCTATCATTTGTACCTACTGTACTCAAACCCCACTACCACATTCATATTTCGCCCTTGCTCTACTAATATTAGTTTTCTTCTGCCTTTTCAATTCAAACTGATCCCAATCTTCTTGAGCACGAATATATTCTGTTCATAATTAACCTGATGCCATTTGGGAAAGAAATGCCTGTCCATGAGGCTGACAAAGTGCTGATGAGGTATCACGTCTTTCCACGACATCACCCAGCTGAAGGGGTCTAGGAGAAAGAAACCCGCAAAAAATAAACAAAACGTTATAGTGAAAGATTAAACTAGCTTTTTCAGGCACTGCTCAACAACTTTTCTTGAATAAGAATAACTAACCAGGGGTATGTTTAAGAAAGATTTCACAAGCAAACAAACTTTAGGTTTTGTGATAAAACAAAATAGAGGACTCTAGAAAGTGCAGACAAGGCAATGTTAACGTTTGTGGACAACACTGTAAAGTCTACAGTAGTAACAGCACAAATACTCCAATAAACAAAAACATATATTTCACCACGAGACCCTCAATCTGGGAACACTCAACGATGTCATGTAGCTATGTGTTGTAGCATATATTGTTACAAGCACCAATAAGACACACGTCATACTTGCAGTTTGTACTACTAAGGTCAGCCACCTCAATCACAAACACTTTCATTTGTGAACTACTTCACTCTTACTCTTGCTAACACATAACACAACTGCAAGAGTAGCGAATGGTAAATCTGAGATGTCCGAGATGCTGAGACAGGCTATTTTAATTCCGAGCCTGAGACTAGTAAGTAATAGTAATAAATAATCTGGAACCGGGACGTAACGATACAAAAAATCCGAGACCAAGACTTTAAACACCAAGACACAAAACAAATTTCAAGCAAAATACAGATTTCGAGCTCTACCAACAATGCCAAGAATGTGAGCGATTTTGTGAGAAAATTTGAGACTGTGAGGCGGAGAAAAATTAAAAAGTATGAGACTTTGAGAAATGCCATGGCGACATTAAAGAACAAGCCGTAATATGTTGAGACTTTCGCTTTTTAAAGTACCATTTGCCATTCGCCTTCTCTTGCTATTACATTAGATTATTGAGAGTAGTGTGTGACCGACAAGTGCATAAACCAGACAAACTAACTGCAAGTTTGTTGCATGCATGCATGTTGTTTGCTAACCTAAATGCTGCTGGTGAGGGTTTATAACAAATTCGGCTAGACACTGGGTCAGTTTGGGAAAAATGGACCGGAGGACAAACGCATCCATGGATCCTTTGCTCCAGACCTGTAGGCAAAACAAGTAAGAGAGGTGTCAGAAAGTATCCATTATGGACACAAAACACCAGTAACAAAGCAAGATCAGTTTTCAACCAAATAACAGCAGTCATCATTGACGCCTCTCCAGTTTTTACCTTTTACCTAATCCTACCCTGTCAAGCATACACAAAATCTAATCCCTATAGGCTGACTGTCACTTGTGGTGTCCTTAATTACAACATTCAACATGAATAAGCGTTTTAGTACCCAAAAATTACCGTTTTAAAGCATTATCATTGAAAGGGAACATGAGATCAGTAGCACTCACCTTTTGCCAAGGTTCAAGCATCATCTTGGCTGACGGATCAGCCGGATGCCAGTTGGTGAGCGCTGTGGCAAGTTTATACCTTATTGGGGCATACAGGGGCTCCATACGACTGCCTGAAATAACAACAGTAAAATCACAATTATAATAACAACAGTAATTACAGTAACAGTGAAGCCCAGTTTACACGGGCAATTGTTCCTTGACAAGTTTACTGATGACATATTTTACCGCTTGCGTAAATGATCAACAAGTTTTCCTTTACAATTTTTCATTGACACGGTTACCTTGTTTGTGTAGATGATGAACAAGTTTTCAGTTGTGCCTGGGCATCATGTCCTTGTCACATTTTCCTTGCTGTCCACATAGGCGAGTAATTTTCAGATTTTACATTTTTTTCTAGACAAAAAAAAAGCTAACACGCCTTGACATGGAAAGATTATTCACTTGTCTCCATCTAAGCGAGCAATTTTTTCTTCTCAATGCAAACTTGTCAAGGAAAAAGTGCTCGTGTATAGGGGGCTTTACAGAGCTGACCTGAATATTGTTTATTATGCTAACGAAGATTTATTTATTGTATTAAATATGACTCAAGCATAACAAGTAATTGTTGCGGTTACTGTTGTGGTCTCTCTACTAAAAAGTACACAGAAAAATAGCACTAAACAACACCAAAAAATTACATCGAAATCTGTCTGTTGGGTGCAAAACTAAGAAATAGCAATGACAATAATAACAATGATAATAATAATAATAATAACAATAAAAACAATATCAGAGAACTTACTCATTAACGGTAACCAGGGATGTATCCACGCATGAATGGGCACATGATCTGTTAGAGGGTTCCAAGCATCTACTTCCATCTGCATAATAAGACCATTTCGTTGTTGTGTTTTTGCATGTGTGAACAAATAATTATAACAAAAAGTTTTATTTATGATCACTTGAGACAAGCAGCGCTAATGATGCATAATATAGAGAAATGTTGGGTGATTAGTTTTGGAGTTAAAGGGTACAGTTTCTTGCTTTTTTGTTCAATTTCAATTGCCATATTGTCAGATTATAACGTGAAACAATTATTTTAGTTGAGAAAATGCCCAGACCTTAAAACTTAAAACTTGAGGGACTTGACACCAGGGGGCGTGCAAACTTGTGATATTTATTAAGATTATGTAGAATTATTTCAAATCACTTTGACCATTTTAGTGTTCGGAATTTAATTTTTTCGGATGATTAAATTTGTGCACCTTTTTTTGTCCGAAAATTTAGTTGTCCGAATATTTTGGTAAATAAAGTATTATGACAATTTTCTTCACTGACCTGCAGTCTCGGTAGAATCAACTGGTCTCGTATGTTGTCCATGATCCATGTAGGTAAAACTGGTAGCCAGTGTTCTATCAGCTCAATCATTGGATCACAAATTCGTGGATTCCACGAGCTAAATACAACCAAATCCAGAACTTTTGACTCCAATTCACCATACTTTTTGTGGTTCCAAATCTACATACAGTACTTACGATTTGTCCTTGGTCCGATTTCTAACTGAAAGCTAGTACTTACAAAAAATACAAGTACTTTTATCTGTATTTAGTTAACCCAAGTAAAAGCTTTTACCATATTTTCTAAACAGCTACAAACTGATGTTAGTTAAGCTTGGATTAAAATCTCTAGTGTGACCAAAATCACACTATCAGGGCAACTGAGCAAGCTTGGGTCAGACATGCATGTGTGGCACATGGTCATGAATACTGATTCCTACCGTCTTCTGAGGGGGTGGTAAACAATCTCTGGTCAAGTTTATGAGACATCCCTAGATAGCTGCACCAGTGGAATCTGCAGCCACGTAAATTTTGTTTAAATCTTTTACAAGGGATTGGTTAGTTAATGTATGTAGCCACTCCGGATCCCCACCAGAAGGGAAAAACTCGTAATATACTAGCATGGCAACCATTACGGACATGACAAGTTGGTATCCAACTTAAAGTGGTTTTAAAGCTATTATTGTTTTATGAAAAGCACTTTCATCTGCTTCCCTTTTTCACTTTGATGACACATTGACTACAGAAAATAAAAAAAGAAGACATTCCATGTTTACCTGACTGTTGCACGAACCACAGGCATCAGCACATCCCACACCAACTGTTCATAGATCTCCATGCTGAAAAACAAAAAAAATAGGGAATATACGAGTGAGGCCCGTTTATAGTCTAGCAGCTAGACCATTATAGTGAATGCTCCGACAACAGCATCGAAAGAGTCTTTGAATCTAAAGTTCTTAGATCTACAGACTTGTTTTTATAGGAGTTTCCGGGGATCGTACACCTTCAGTACTTAAAAAATCCAGGGTTTCCCAGGGCTACATTTTAATTTTTTTCCAGGGCTTTTCCAGGACTTTTTAAACCGAGAATGAAAATATTAACGTTCAAAATCACCTGTTTAAACAACGTTTTAGTAATTAATGTCATGAAAATTTTGTATTTATTGGACTTAACATAACAACGACATGTAAAAATTAATTTTTAAGTCTTAGTTGTTACTTGAAACGAAAAACAATGCATCATTTGGGAAATCTTGTTTTTTCAAGAAAATTCTTTGAAACTTTCCAGGGCTTAATGAAAAATTTCCAGGGCTTTTCCAGGGGTTTCCAGGCTAGGGATTTCCAGGGCTTCAAAAATTTTCCAGGGTTTTCAGGATTTCCAGGGCCCGTATGAACCCTGAGTTTCAGTCATTACAATTAACGAGTTAAGTGTTACTCGAATGGTGGTTTGATTGTAAACAATACGTCAGCTTAAAAGGGTTTGTTTGTAAACAATAAGTCTTGTTAGACCACAACTAGAGTACAGTACTACCACCTGGTCCCCACACAATAAAAAGGATATTAACACCATCGAATCAGTACAGCGCAGGGCAGCAAGATTTACGCATAACAACTATGTGAGAAAAAGCAGTGTAAAAAAGATGATCAACGATCTTAATTGGGAATCCTTAGAAGACCGACGAAAGTTGAATGATTTAGTTTTTTCTTTAAGATCAAAAATAACTTAGTAGACATTCTGTTCCCTGAAGACATTGTACAATATTATAGATCTCAGCGCCTTCATCATATATACAACTATTGGCAATTGCAGTCATCAGTTAACGCATACAAATATTCTTTTTTCGTAAGAACAATTCCAGTATGGAATAACTTATCATCAATGGCCGTCGAATCAAGGTCTGTAGACCGTTTTAGGTAACTTATTGTAATCTGATGCCCGCTGATCACCCATGCCTGGATTAGTCTACTATTTGGCACTATGAAACTGAAACTGAAATCCGCCTATATGAGCTTAAACTTCTTACACTATTAGAAAAGCCCGACAAGTCTTCTTCTCAACATAAAAACTTGTGTCTAAATAACGTCAAAGAAGAGTTTTACTTTGACATACTGTAAAACAAAATATACCACCTCGCAAACAACTATCGGCAAACGTTAAAGCCCTACACAATATATTTTGGACATTTTCTTAAAAGGGCAAAAAGAAAAACGGCCTGGAAAGACTACATCAACAGTTCCTACCTTGCAGAATCTTTAGCGGATGTTGCTGAGAGAGTAAAAGATGACGGTCGGTCATTTTCCAGCAAATCCTTCCATTTTTGCATTACCTCCAACCCGTATTGTGGATTTACCAGAGGTTGCCAGTGAGCCAGGTGCTGTTTAATCTACAGTGTTGCAGGGGTTTAAAAGGACACATCAGTTCAGTCTTTTCCACTAACATTTGAATTTAAGTGGAGGAAAACGACGAGGAAAAAGAACAACAGCGAAAAAGTCTCAGATAGGAGAAACAAAATTAAGAAGGGCGAATTTTAATTAAAAGAAAATAATAAGAAAATAAGCTGGTTGAAGCTGACTTTTATCACTCATCATCATTAACATTAACATCAACATCATCTTCATCACCATCAATATAACTTAAAATACAGTGTTTGTGTAGTTTTATGAGCCTGTCAATGTTTATGTTTCAGATTATTAAAGATGCACATAAAGTTGTGGATGATGATGATAATGATGGTGACGGTGAGGTCATTTACAGTGATGAAGTATTTGGTACAATGAAGTGTCTTTTAGGCTACCATTACAAGGTAATAGTTAAATTTTCAACCATTTGAAAATTTGCATGTTTAGGCATTTAGTCATGAAACCATCTGAATACAAATTTTTGACCAGCTGGCCGAACAAATTTTCATCCTGAAAAACCGTGATCAATTTCTTGTCTGCTGCCGTTACAGAGATGATCGCTGCCATTTAAACACTTAAACAGGTTAAACTATTGCACGGTTAGAGGTTTGAGGAATGTTCTGCGCATGTTCACGTGGTAACTGGTTAACAAATAACCTCGGGGTGATCTTAAACGATTGGTCTTGTGTAAACAAAATAACCGCAGTTGCCAGCAAAAGGGGCCGTTACTTTCAGGTAGTCGTATTTTTGGACTGGTAAAAAACGTTTGTAATTCGAAAAGATCTCAGACAAAGAGGGCTTGTATTGTGAAATTTAAAAGTCAATTCCTCTGATATTCATATTCCTACAATGTAATGTAACCCGATGAACAAACAGTAAACAAAACAGACTACCGTAGAATTCCAAAAGTAACAGCCCTCGTCAAAAGGGGCCACTACTTTCGGGGAGAGGGGGAGCTGTTTCTTTCGGAATTCTATGGTAGTAGGATTATTTTCGGGCAAAAAAGAGACAGTTCCGTGAGATGCAAATTTTTAAGCATATAAAATTTAACCGGCACCTTGTACACTTAGCCCCTGTGACAATATTGATGACTAGCAACCATGATTTTGTTGAACAGCTGATTAGTTGACACTACATCAGTATTCTCCTGTCAATCTATTTAAGTTTCGAAAAAACTGCCTAAGCTAGCATTATAAGGTATAACAAAGGAACTGACAGCAACAGAAAACAAAGCAAATCATTCTAATATAAGTTAAGACTTACCAAAGGGAACACGAGTGGCACTGCCAAGGCCGATAATTCATACATCTGAAATATTTTCCAAATAGTGTTGCAGTTGATATCTAACAAACCTCTTTCGATCTGATATCTTACAATTCATTTTAAGTTGATAACTACCGTAAATTCTGGTGTATACACCAACCCTTTGTATAAGCCCACCTCTGTTTTCAAGGCCAAAAAGGCAGGTTTTAGGTTTTACCCTCTGTATATAAACGGACCCCTTTTGCAAGTTCAACTAGAACCAAGAAATATTTCTTGTATCAGCATAAAAAACTGAACTTAAAAATTAAAAAAGATCAAACAAAGTTGAAGTTCTTGTACGAGGAATTAGCGATAAAAGTTGAGGAAAAGGCATAAAAAAATTCCATACAAAGCACGAGCAATGCAGAAGAGCAGCTCTGGAAAAAAAGTCGGGTTGGTCAATCAGTACTGCTCATTCTCATGCAATATGAATTGGAAGTAATGAACATGAGCTCTTTTCCTTATTTCTGTTTCACGAAAGTTGGTGCTCCTTGTATAAGCTGACCCCCAAACTTTGCATAAAAAAATTTGGGGTCAAACTCTCGGCTTAAACACCGGGATTTGCAGTAAATAACGATACTCTGGCAACTTCAATAAGGAAAACTATCTCATGAGAGGTCGCAGTAGGTTGCATAGCACAAAGTCAGCACAAGCTGTAGTAGTAGCCCTTAAAACTGTTCCAATCAAGGATTTCACGTGATGTCACGAGATTCTCCCCCATATAGGTTCAAATGCTGTAAACACTCTAATAAGCCCCCATATCCAAAGTTGAAATAAGCCCCCCCCCTCACCCTCTGATATGCACCCCCTCCCCTAACGTAAAGGCATAAAAGCTAGAACATGAGACATATTGTGTCACAAATATATTTGTCAACGGTTCTATCTGTTTTAGTTGTTGAATAGTGTTGGTTATAACGCCAAAGTAAACACAGAGTTACTAATAACAACTTAACTTAATTTTAAATCCCCATTATTAAACCATTAAAATGTTAAAGTATTGAGAAGAATTTTAACAGTGTTTTACCTTGTACTCTTCATAAAATTTTTCTTGCAAAACTTGAAACATTTCTTCACACTTCTCAAGAGTTAGTTGTTGTCCTGAGGAAGATAGTGATTGCTGCCTGCATCTGAAATGAGAAACGATGTGCAGCTAAATTTAGACCCACACCTTTCACTTAAAAAGGGGAACTTTGCTTTTGGAGGGGTTGCCACAATTGTAAGGTCTCTGGCTCTCTATTCTGAGGTTCCCCATTCAATCCTTAGCCTGGTCGAGTTTTGAATATTTGGGTGAATTTCTTTCGTCTTTAAGCCCACTTAGCTTTCTATTCTTTCGGGCTGGGTAAAATGGGTACCAGCATTAATGGCTGCTTTGAGCCGCTGCCAGAGGCGTCTAAATACTGTATGTTTCAGTTCATTGGGGTAAACTGATCATTGTAAAGCACCTTCGTGAATTCTCATGGAAAAGGCGCTATATTAATGCATCATTTTATGCATTTCTTTTTATTTACTTTGCCTTTGTGTACTTTTGTTCATTTTCCATTTTCTTATAATTATTTAAATGTCTTATTCGGAAATGAGTTATGTAAGGAGAAGCCACATAACTATTGTAAACTGGCTAAATGGGTAGTTAATGCATTAGATTTACATTGTAATTTCATTGCATACAAAAAACTGAACTAGCTTTGCATTCATGAGGTAGCTTGTGTTTCTTTTAAAATTACAAAGTCTTGTTGACAATCACACAACAGCTAGCCAGTGTTTATTATTACCCATCAATTATGTTCATAACATCAGTCAGCCTCTTAATCTGTCTTTCCTCCTGTTCAAGAACAGCAGATAACTTCTCCTCCTCATATTTAACATTTGTGACGAGATCACGTTCATGTTTCAATCTGTTAAAACAAACACAACATTAACCAATGCATTATGTCTGATGGTTGATCTTAATCACAATCATACTAGTAGAGGCCTAAAGCTACATTCTAGACACCCAACAACTAGATACTGTTAATCTACACGTCTATCATACTGTATCTTTAAGTAAAAATAAAGCAATAAAACGCATTTCCGTGTTTATGATACAGGAAATGCATTTTATCGTTTTATAAAATAACAAACTATCAAAAGCTTGTCTATGTACTCTATTACAGTATATGTACTCTCTCCCTCTCCACATTAAAGAAACGGACCTCAACATCTCTACACCAAAGGAATGGATCCCAATGTCTTCACACCAAAGAAATGGATCCCAACGTCTCCACAGCAAAGAAATGGATCCTAACGTCTCCACACCAAAGAAATGGCAACCAACGTCTCCACACAAAAGAAACGGATCCCAACGTCTCCACACAACAGATGGATTCCAACGTCTCCACACCAAAGAAATGGATCCCAACGTCTCCTCACCAAAGAAATGGATCCCAACGTCTCCGCACCAAAGAAATGGATTCCAACGTCTCCACACCAAAGAAATGGATTCCAACGTCGCCACACCAAAGAAATGGATCCCAATGTCTCCACACCAAAGAAATGGATTCCAACGTCTCCACACCAAAGAAATGGATTCCAACGTCTCCACACCAAAGAAATGGATTCCAACGTCTCCACATCAAAGAAATGTACCTCAACATCTCCTCCTCAGAGAAATGGAAACCAACGTCTCCACACAAAAGAAATAGATTTCAACGTCTCCACACCAAAGAAATGGATTGCAACGTCTCCACACAAAAGAAATGGATTTCAACGTCTCCACACCAAAGAAATGGATTCCAACGTCTCCACACCAAAGAAATGGATTCAAACGTCTCCACACCAAAGAAATGGATCCCAATGTCTCCACACCAAAGAAATGGATTCCAACGTCTCCACACCAAAGAAATGGATTCCAACGTCTCCACACCAAAGAAATGGATTCCAACGTCTCCACATCAAAGAAATGTACCTCAACATCTCCTCCTCAGAGAAATGGAAACCAACGTCTCCACACAAAAGAAATAGATTTCAACGTCTCCACACCAAAGAAATGGATTGCAACGTCTCCACACAAAAGAAATGGATTTCAACGTCTCCACACCAAAGAAATGGATTCTGACGTCTCCACACCAAAGAAATGGATTTCAACATCTCAACATCAAAGAAATGAATTTCAACATTTCCATACCAAACAAATGGGCATCAACATCTCCACACCAAAGAAACTAAATTCAACGTCTCCATATTAAAGAAATGGATCACAACGTCTCCACACCAAAAAAGGTACTCAACATTTCCACACCAAGAAATTGATTTCAACATCTACGCACCTGAAGAGGACCGGACTGCTTAAAACTAGTAAAGAAGACAAGAAACTACTTGGAAAGAAGGCTACAGAACATGATGCAACCTACCATGACAGTCAAGGTCAAGACTCTATTAAATGATGTACATGTGCAAAGGAGTAGTATTGACAAACTAGACAGATTATTGGTAGTTTGACCAAAGCAGAGCCATGAAGCAAAATAACAAAAAAATGTTGATATGTACTTACTGCCTGTCAGTTTGGATAATTTCAGATTCAGCCATATCAACCAACAGACCCAGGTTGTACTGCAATTCTGGCATGGAAAACACTGCCTCAGTCTCCTCAACTGTAAAAAGAGTAACAAAACATAACAAGATTAATAATAAAACAACAATCACAATATTAACAACAACAATCACAATATTAACAACAACAATCACAATATTAACAACAACAATAATAATAATATTTGTAAACATTATTTCAACCGAGCACATTCACATGCACTCTTAAAAAAAGAACAGGACAGGATGTACAAGTTAATAAATGAAAATATTGACTGTGTTACAAAACCGAAACTGACTGCAAGGAATGAAAGATACAAAAGCAAAATAACCGTTTACAACTAGCTCTTATGAAAACCAAAAGGTAATTTAGTATTGGGGGAATTAAAGCACAGCTAGCTGAATTGGGACTCTCGTTAGGATCCTGACATTCTACTAGCAAACATCTGTAATAACATCAACAATATCTAGAGAAGAGCAGCTATATGAGGTAAACTGGTGTTCAGACATAGCTTTAACAGTGGTATATAGTTTTTAAAAGAACTATTGAATGCGTCAGCGAGTGGACATAAACTAGTAGTATTATGTGATAAATATAATTTATTATCGTCACGGTGAGATGATTAAAAGCTGATGTTTCGAGCATTTGCCCTAACTCACGGCAATCGATAATTTATTTGTCACATAATACTAATAGCTTTAACAGATATTGACTATTCTTCTGTAATGTTAATTGCTTTCATTCTTCAAGGTGAACAGAACTTGCCTGAAGTTGTTGGAGGAATTTCCCCTGGCTTGGCATGTTGGTTTGCAAGTGAGCCATAACCCGTTAGAATCTTAGTTTCTGGTCCAGTCATGTCCACTACCTGGCATTCACAGAACAATCACGACAATTACTAATTGGATCACATTTAATATGAATTTGATATGAAATCTCCACATACTTGCTTAAACCAACAACAAACGATATCTATGAACATAAATTAATGAATCACTTCAAAAAAACAGTCTTTCAAAATTTATCTTTCGGCTCACCTTGGAGTCACTTTTCACTTGCTGTAACAACCATGTTCAAATATGAATAAATAACATTTTTTAAAGACAAAACTAAAACTTCTAGTATGCTTTGATTTTTATCACTCTATCAAAAAAAACTTTGAATGATAAATGTTTGTTGATGATCATTACAGTAAGTTAAGAAATACAAACTTGATTCTTGTTGTATAATATTATATAAAAGAATGTAGTTACACCCTTTAAGACAATGAAAATAACAAAAACTCACCTTAATCTTACTGTGAACTAAGGATATGGAAGGCTTTTTTGATGATCCAGATGACTTAAAGGAGAAGCAAAAAAGACATTCAACCCAAGCACTTATGTATCAGTATACTAAATCTCTGTCCTCTGTAGTGAAACCCTCTAAAGCATGTTTTTTTTTTGCCTTCTTCTAGCTACATGTCATATCTGAACTCAACTTGTTTCTAAAGCTTCTGCTAAAACAAATAATATTATTCAATAAAATGCTAAGCCTTTGAGAATAATTTCTTTCTATTGCACAGTTTTCAGACATATTCAAAATGATAAACCTGATGATAAACCCAAGATGCTAACAGAATCTGATTGGCTGCTGTCAGTAGTACAACACCACCTCTGGGTACAGTCCATTATGGATAGTTTTTGAAATCTTGTCATTGCTTCAGGGTCTCAGATTTTCTGTCAAAATGACTTGCATTTTCATGATCAGCATTTCCAGAAGAGCTATATGCTTGATTGATATACAAACTTTTTGATATGAGTCTACAAGGATGTAACAACTCACCTTGACTTCTTCTACAGTCTTGTAAACATACTTGGGTTTCTGGCCTTCTGTCTAATAAATTAAAAACACTTACAAAAATTAACATCAACTTAAAATTAGCCATCAAAAGCGTGTTTCTGAGTTCCTGAAGTCACACAAAACCTGCATTAATTTGTTTTATTGATATTATGCACTCTTCTTAGTAACACGAACTATATCCCCCCAAAAAATGTTAGGTTGACTGAATTTGTTATATAAACAGGTTCTAGTCACACAGGTGGACATCTCAGCTAAAATGATAATTTTTTATTATTAAGTTCTGAGTAAGTTCTTGGGTCAGCGGTCGTCAGCAAGGGTCAGCGGTCGTCAGCAAGGGTCAGCAGTCGTCAGCAATGGCAGCCACGAAATTTGTGAGAGCAATATTCATTAAATCCCAAATTTCGAAATATGTAAAATAAGATCTCAGCTGACCCCCGGCCAAAAATCCTTATGTAG
>JAOBAT010091525.1:71635-87958 GCA_026413305.1 Hydrozoanthus tunicans
AATATTCATTAAATCCCAAATTTCGAAATATGTAAAATAAGATCTCAGCTGACCCCCGGCCAAAAATCCTTATGTAGAGGGGTGGCCGTATAGGAAAATAAAAAAAAAAAAAAGTCTCAACATTACTGCCAGCCTGAAGGCTAAAAACAAACTAATAACACTTCATCTAGGGCAGTATAATATTGGCTAGATTAACACTAATTATTATTGAGGCTGTCAACTCCCCAAAATGTGGTAAGAAACAGATAAGTAAGCTTGTATCAAATGAAACCCTCAAGATACTTGATGTTGCACCAATTTGCAAATTCATTCAAGACAAGCAAGATTTTAACTTTATTTTATCAGTTGGGCTTATGACCAAATAACAGGGGCAGTGAACAGTCCCTTAATGAAAGTCTCGGCAAGTCATGTCTCAAGGCCTCTGTCCCACAGTCTCAGATTTTCTCACAAAATGGCTTTCATTCTCAACATTTCTGGCAGAGCTAGAAATCTCCATTTGGCTTGAACTTTGTTTGGTGTCTCTGCATTCAAAGTCTTGGTCTCAGATTTTTTGTATCGCAAACATCTCAGTCTCTGATTATTCATTGTTTTCCAAAGTCTTGGATTTTAAAAAGGCTGTCTCAGCTTCTTGGACAGTCTCAAACTTACCTTTCACCACCCCTAATAATCAATCTTAATGTCATTAGCCCAACATGGGGATAAGTCCTAAAAAGTTGTATGCGAAGAGGCTAACAGAGATCTGATTGGCTGCCTCCAGTGGTATAACATCACCATAGGGTAAAGCCCATGATATTCAAGCTATGTACCTGTTCAGATTTCTTCCATTGGTGTAACTCCTCCTGAAACTTTCTTCTTTCCTCCTCCTCTTCATCACGAGTTTTCATCTGCATAACAAAAAAGCTGGCTTTATTCGATTTGAGCAAAATATTGATTAAAAATAAGTTCTGGCTATGTTTGAGAGTATAAAACTAGGCCTTTCACAGAGGAAAAAGACAAGTGTGTTAACAATCGCATGCTTAAACTTTCCTAGGTGTGTGATGGTGTGCGAGAGCTGTGCTATCACATATGTGATCTCATACTGTGCTTTTTTTTGTATGCAAAATCCTTTACACTGTTCTATTGTGTGTGACTTATTAACTTTCCTATCCTGTGTGTGATTTTGCTAGGCTATCCTCTACATGATAAAATTAACTACACTTTCCCGAGTGTACTTAATAGGTCTATAGATTCAGTCATAACACTATGCTTTCATACAGTACAGAAATAAGAACCAATGCTGTGAGTACAGTTTGTGTGCTTGCCAGAACCCTGGAACAACAAGTTAAGACAAAAGTCCCTTGGCAAAAAACCTACTACACACACTTTTATTTACTGCATACCACATTCAGCACATCATGAGGGGACTTAGTGCAGTTCCCACTGGCTATCCAGGGAAAAATGTAAAATTAATTTTCAATTGGTATTTTTTTGTGTAATTCTTAAACCGAGAGACAATTTTTTACAGAGGAAATTTTATGCCTTGGTATTTTTAGGGTATTTTTGGGACTTTTCCAATGGTCATCCCTACCCTTTTGACCCCAAAGTACCCCCTCCCACCCCCTGAGGCCAGAACAATATGAAACATGAGTTACCTCTTGCTTGGTTCTCTCAGCTCCATATCGTCCAAGGGCTCCACGCCCTTCTCGCTTGAAAGCCTCCACTGGTTGAATTCTTCCCTGCATTAGTTTTCAAAAAATCAAATATTAGTCATTAATGACACAACCCAATAATGACAATAAAGAATCAATTCAATGATCACAAAGGACACTTTGTATACTGCTTATCATACATTTGGAGTTCATTATTTACCTGGCCCTCTTTTCCAAGACCTTTACCAGGTTGGTAACCCATCTGAGAAAGAAAAGAAAACAGTAACTTTAAACACACCATATTTACTCTTGCTTAACATTCTTGCTACCTGCTCGATCATCATAGTTGCCACTGTCGTCATTATTATGATTAATGTAACTTAAAACTTAATATCTAACTTGTATATAAAAAGTTAAAGGTATAAAATGGATAAAGCTTTTAATTATTAACTATCTCGTTTTATACTTTTAACATTATTCTTATATTTATGCTCCACTTCTTTTAGTATGAAGCTCACTTTCGTCCAAGTGGAATAATTTCGATTTATTCAACTGTTATCTACTAAAGTAACTAATATAAAATTATACATTCATTTAATGATAACTTTGTTATTCAACTAGTGTAAAAACACTGACAATTCATACCTTTTGTAGCATTTTCATACCAAATCCTTTGGTGTATTTCTCCCATTGGCCAAACTCCCTAGAAAAGCAACCCCAGTTTATATACACATGGAACTGTTTTAGATTTACAAATGATTAATTTTTGCTTTACAAACAAATTTATGTTGTTAGCATTAAAAAATCAATATTCTATAAAGGGACCCCAATGATAATAACATAAAAAAATAACAATAACAGTAATTTAAACATTATTTAGCCTTAAAATGAACACAATTAATATCTTAATATTGATCTTCAAGTGCTTGACTTCCCAAGCCAAAGTCAATTTAAAAACTAAAATTTCTTATTATAATGATTAAGCAACTGATGATTATGTTATTATGACATTACGATGTATGTACCAATAACACTACCAGAAAAATATATTAATAATAACTATTATTAATATAAGTAAAACAAATATTAATTACAGCACAAGTGATACATTTCTTATTTTTAAAATCAAATGTACAATGAGACAAGAAAAGTTAGTGATAAAAACCAATGTTTCTTTGCATCTAGCACCATTGTCAAGGTTTCGAGGTTTAATTGAAAAGAAGGGGTATGCGAAAGGCTAAGTTGAACAACAGTTAACATAAGAGTAGCAAGCTAATTAATTAAACGCTTAATCCTTTTCTTGTTTCATGTATTTTAAAAACATCTCTTACAAACATGCAATAGTCCACACAAACAAATATGTCACTAACATTCTATAGTTTAGGCTGGACATTTGATTTCAAGCTCTGAAATGTTGAAACCAATAGTTAAACTGATCATTACTAATGATTTTATTACCATGCAATAAAAGAACAATAAAACACTTAGTATCAAACTTTGATTAACCTACTTTCCAGCAGTTTTCTGAAGAGTCTTGGTGAAATGCTGAGAGCCTAGAAATGAGATGAAAATCAAACAGAAAAAACTTCATAACTTGCCTGGCATAAACAACTTGTAGCTACAAGTTATGCGGGGTTCAAAATAGCTTCCAGGAGGTCTTTTATTTTCTTGCTACAATGATATGGTCTGCATTAAACAGCCTACAAAATATGATATACATTCTGAATGCTATGTTGAACCCTGCTATAAGGCAGAAAATTATATGAAAAATGTTGCTCCACTGTGTTTGCTTTTTGTAGCATATCATTTGTTAAAAATTAAACATAAAGTCTATTTTTGTAATTTTTTGTAATTGTTGCTGTCTTGTATTTGAAGTAGCACCAGCAGAATTGAAGGGCCTAAGTAGTCTAGTGCAATGATGATGCAAGTGACTTTAGATGAAATGCTAACTTCTCCCGAGAATATGAAGAGATTACAGGGATAATGTAGGGAGAAAAAAAACCTCGTCAAAAGTCACTTAATCCTTCATTATTTTGGGTTAAAATTGTTACATCATGCCTTAAAATAGATTTCAAAGTTCTAAAGCACACCACTCTGCTGGTTTTAAAATTATAGATGAATAATATTCAACATTAATTTGACTAACTCAAACATAAACCACTTTCTTGTTATCAAAACACAAACCATTGATGAGAAATAACTCACTCATTGTATTGGTTTTTACTGAGGACAACATTCCACCCTTGAAGAGCTTCTTGCTGCTGCCATATCCAACTGTGCTTGGTGCTGGAGAGCTTGTCCCAGAGCTGTTACCTGCTGACTTCGACTCTGTCACTTCACTGTCACTGCTATCATCCCCATAATCATCATCATCTACAAATAACGAAGAGTAACCTGTTTTAACAATGATAACTAATATAAATAACTATGATAACTAAATAATAACTACTCTCATTAACACCTTGCCTTCCATGACCATAATTAAATATGTAACTTAATGTTTTACCCAATCAACCATGGACATATATATGCATCCCAGTAGCAAATCCTTTGTAATAGTGACTGGTTGTTGGGGGAATGATGAAAATCTTCATCATGGTAAATGGCCAAGGTGGCTGCCAGTTGCAATGTTGCAGCCTAGGCTGGACGGCCTGGCAGTAAAGGGGTCAAGAATAACAGACCAAAACCAACCTGGACTGTCTTTATGGTATGGCTGGGCCTACAAGGCAGGCTTGTTAAAATTGATAAAGCTGGGTGCTTATCAGTAAAATACTAGGGAGAAGTCTAAATCCTATTATTATTGTTATCTCAAGAATTATAGTAAACTGCAAGGTAACCAATAGCAAGTGTAATACAGTCTGTCTTCAAGTCCTCACAAAACTTGAATGAAAATGCTTTGAGGCTTGCAAAATGAGTTTCAAGAAACTTTATCATAATTTTATAGTCATTATTACTATTATTTTATCATTATTGTCATTATTATCTTTATTGTTGCTGGCAGTAGCACTGTGGCTTAGTAGTTAGCATGTTTGACTCCTAATCCTAGGGTCACAAGTTCAAGCCCCAGTGAGATCACTGTGTTGTGTCCTTGAGAAAGACACTTTACTCGACTTGTTCCAGTCAACTCAACTGTATAAATGAGTATTAGTTTTGCTACAGCCTAACCTGGGATGGAAAAATAAATAAAATAAAACTATTACTGGACATTAATCCTGAAAACTTAGCAATGTTTCGCCTAGAACCACTAGGCTTTTTCATGCACGATCGTTGGTGTAGGCCGAGATGCATGTTTCAGGATTAATGTCCAGTAACAGTTTTATTTTATTTATCTATCTATACATTCAACTGGATGTCTAACATTCACTGTTTTTTCTAACCTGGGATGGATTAGTGTCATGTTTTGGGGGAGTCAAAGACTCTCATCTGCTTAGCACTATAGAAACCAGAGATAAGCGCTGGGCAAAAAAGCCACCCAGATAGGATTAAGAGCTCTTATTATTTATACTATAAGGGAGTCTAGCTAAACATTAACAACAGTTGGCCAAAAGATCTTTTATCCTTTGAGGTATCATGGGCCAGTAAATATCGAAAGACAGTGGCCTGATGGGACAAACAACTCAGACAAAATTGCAGGAGCGGAAAGAGTGTAAAAACGTATGAAAGGAGAAACTATTCAACCTCGCCCAGTGAGTATTTTCTCAGTTTGAAAACATCAAGCCCTTTCCTGTCACTCGTAGGTGATATGATTTCTACCAGTTGGTTTCTACTAAAACAATTAGACTGCTCGCTGTTGTTTTGTCTGAATCTAACAGTCGGCTCGTTAACTTTGACTCAAAGAAAACTTCATCTCGCAGTCTTATTGTTAAATAGCCCTGTGCTTCCATATCAATATTCTTCTCATCTCTAACAATACCTTGGGTTTTATCCTTGGTTTCCTTGTCTTTGCCTTTCTGAACAATGCCACCACTCACGAAGTTCAGCGGTTTGGAATAATCCTTTTTATTCTTTCTCCCATGGCCACCGTAAGAACCATCTTCATCTGAGTCTGCCTGAGACCAGATTCCATAGATGGCGTGCTCTTTGCCCTTTTTCTTCCTTCTGTTGCCAAGTCCGAGACCCCCTCTCATTCCAAACATCAAGTCATAATCGGTTACCTCAAAATCCTCTACTTCCACATCGTCGTCCATGTTGGTGGATAAACCAGAAACTTCAAGCCCGAATCTGTCACACGCAGTCCAACTACTCAACCTACAACTTTGCTCAATAACAGTTTAGCTCAAGACATAGACAGGTCGTACCCCTTTGGTTCGAAAACTTCTTTTACTATCTGCCATTACACATGCTCGCGCAGACATATAGTAGAAAACCCGCTGGCCGAATACTCCTTTCGCGGGCTCCTATCAATGCCGACTATTCCGAATTGAGAATTCTTCCAAATTTTCTTAGATTCAAGAGTTTTATCACTGACAAAAGTTTTATTCTGTTCGTATCTAGGAAAAACAGCCACATAAATCGGATAAAGTTATTTATTCCGACCCAAAAGACAAAGTTTTGAGCACATCTTTTCACAGGCAAGGGTTATATTTCGTCGACATTTGAAACTTAAGTTTGATATTACTTTTATGATCAAATCTTGTTTCTTATTTTTCTCAGAGAAGGTTCAACATACAACTGCGCATGCGAGTCTCACCAGTTTCTTTATAGCCTGCGTTGCAGCCAGCCGCGGCAAATGTTCAATGTTTATTGGTTCGTTGCGTTACTCCATCGTTACAGAGTACAACAAGAGTAATGGGGCTTGTCCTCTTCTACGTCTTTATCCTCGAAACTTAAATCTCGAGTGGTCGTTGCCTTCGTTGGCACTTTACTGTAGCTACTAGTTAAAATAGTTGAAAAACATGACGTTGACCGACTCAGTTGATTGCAACTCCTGCGTTACTCTCCTGCGTTGTTCTTTCACAAAATATAAAAAGCACAAGGATAGAGATGACCATCGGAAAAGTCCTATACCAAGGCACACATATTTCCACCCTAAAAAATGTCTCTTGGTTAAAAAAAAAACTACCCTTAAAATACCAATTGAAAATTGACATTTTTTTCCTGGAGGCGCCAAGTCCCCTCGTGTTGTACCGAATGTGATATGCAGTAAATAAGGCGAGCACAAAATGAGACGTTCGCCAAAGGACTTTTGTCTTTATAGAACTTCTTATTCAGTACGCACGTTTGCTAAAACACGGGACTGTAAGCAGTCTTTTTGCTTCGCGCTCTTCAACCTTTAAATACCAGACTCTTGGTTAACCACAGGACTTCCTTCAATAACCCCTAAAAATACCGTACTTACTATTTAACCCCTAAAAAGATGCGACAGTCAAGCCTACCACCCAATAAATGTAGGGAGTGCCCCCTTCCCGGTTGAAACATGAAACGAAGGTGTTTGCTAAGCACAGCGAGGTTGGTTCCCTTCAAGGCATTACCAAGTTTATATTACAGACACTCACCAATCTCGTCCCCTGAGCCCGCGTTCCTTATGGCCAGCGCATAAGGAACGCGGGCTCTGGGGACGAGAGTGGACACTCACTCGACAACGCGGACAAGACATGTCTTGCGCATGCGTCGGGTTGGTCTGCAAAGTGATGCGGGCAAATTTTTAAGTAATATTGCATGTTCTCACTGACCTCTTGGCCTTGTCAGTTCATTACAAACGAGACCTGCGCTTACTAAAGAGTTTGGCTGTAAACCTAATAAGGTTTAACTCAAGTTAACGGCAAATATATTTTGGAGACATCTTTATTAATCTTTAACATAATTTTCCTATTTTGAATAGTGTTTTTAAATCACCATTGATTTGAACTACATAACAGATTATTTTCGAGTTATATCAGAGTAACAAAGTGTTTTTCAACAAAATGAAAAAAAATGTGCTTGCTTAGTGCCGAATGTTTTAAAACGTCCACCATCCTGTGGAACGTTTTATGTATTTCTGAATAGGACAGCAGAAGTGTCGTGTTCTAATTTATAATGCTTTTGCTAAACTGTCACGTACTGCTAATTTAAGCTTGAATTACCACTAAACGTAAAAAAAGTCACTGAAACAGTGTTTACACTCCCCCCCTCATCCCGCACCCCCACCCGTGTGCATTTGAATTAAACACTGACTGCGCTTCAACGCTATACTCACAGCCCCCCCCCCCTCTCCCTCAAATATCAATTTCGTTCCGACGAGACCAATACATTTCGGTAGCACATACAGTTTTTCTGTACAAATCTAAATTTGATAACTTTTGTTTCTTGTATGTAGGTAATTAGCCTAAAGCGAGTACAAGAATAACTAAGGGTTTGTATGATTCATGTGTCGAATAGACAAAGGATTTCTTCCGTTTGCCAAAGAGTCGCGTCATCCTCAGTTTTAAAGTCTCGAAGGGTTATGCGGTTTATCTAAGTTAAACTACCTACACTAGGTTTAAGGTAGAGTCGATATTCATTTACCAGATAAGCCATCGCTGGTATGGTTGCAGCTGACAAAAAAATAATTCAATTTCAGTTTTCTACTATCTATTTCAGTGCATAGGTAATAATAATAGAAAATAAACTCTGCTGATTAAAACGCTAAATGATTGCCGTTTGTTCTTGTCATAGCTTTCCCAAAGTAAAGCGACAACTAGAACCGACAGACAAAAAGAAATGTCCTTCTTGTCCGGGTAGAAATGTCGACGGAATAAGGTGGTACGAGCCTGCAGTAACCTTGCTCAGCTGTCTTACATAGAAACCGGGCCTGCAAATGCAAAAGACAAACAATTTCAAAGTTAATATTAGGAACTTTTTTTATACTTACTCAAAAAAGGGGGTTCTAGTAAGTTTAACATTTTGCAAAATCTTGCGTTTTAAAAGTGTATCTTTAACTATAGGTTTGGGTGCAAAGGTGCAGAACAAAAGCGAAAGCAGGATACCATTTAGGGATAATCTAAGATTAGAGTGTGACAAGTCGTAAAACGATTGCAACGCCTATGGAGAGCACACACTGGCATAGCTGCATAGCTTTCCAGTTTACATGTCAACTTGGCTTCACTTTCCTTTGAGGAAAAAGTGTGGAAACTGCGCCCAACACGCACCGAAAACATTTTAAGACCTAACTACGTCCGGCATAAAATTAAGTATTATTATTATCATTATTATTATTATTATTATTGTTGTTATTACTATTATAACTATTATTATTATTATTATTATTATTATTATTATTAATATTATTATTATTATTGTTATTATTGTTGTTATTACTATTATTATTATTATTAATACTATTATTATTATTATCATTATTATTATTATTATTATTATTATTATTAGCATTATTGTTGTTATTATAATTAAAGCTATTTTGTTTCTAAGCCCAAACTCAAGACCGCAATCGGCTGCTACTTAGTTACGAGTAACCAAGCGAAACAACACAAGAATATCACGAGTCAATAATACGAGTTCTTCTTAGTCGAACGAAACAACTACCAATAATTACAGAAAACGAACGAGATGAACCATCTTGAAAACTTATTCCTGCTGCCGACTTCTACATGTGAGCGAGTTTCACGGGCTATATCAGTAGCGTTTGCGGTATTCATTTTTAACTTAATATCTATTAGCATAAACCACAGTTTATGGACGGCACCTATCCCTCTATTAAAGGGAACTCGCACTCCAAATTATTTTCTTATACGTTTAAGAGTATCTGCTTAGGAACCCAGAAAAGGTCGTCTCCTCATCGTGAGTCGTTTCGAAGTATGTTATTGGAATCCCAAATTAATGTTTTTAAGCATATCAAAAAATAGTTTTGGATTGCAGGTTCGCCATATCACAACATCGAATTGCAGTTTGTTGTCGAAGAAATGTTAGCTTTTGGTTAAGCTGATGAAAAAGGAAAACGTTTTTTATTCCACTGGATAGTTTTACGAAAAACGCAAACAATAAAACAGTCCAAACGAGGAAATAGAGGTGATTTTTTTGACAGTTGGACGTAAAGACGCCAAAACAACATTGCCGCCTCCATAGGATTGACTAGTGCTTTCTTTACTAATTTTTGCAGAATAATAACAAATGAGTTGTTTTGAAAGTATATTATAAGTTCCCTTTAAACCCTTTTCTCTTTAAGGGACCTATCCTAATTCCATTAGTGTTAGACTAAACCAAGAAGTCAGACGTTACCTGTATGTGTCAGCAAAAGCTTCAAAAACCGGCCTGCCGTTTGCACCTCGTTCGACTGAGCGCAAAATGGCGCCTACGGAGAACACCCTAAACACAAAATGTTACTTATACCAGCATTCTAGTAAAACAACTTCTACGAGGTCGCGCTAGCGTTTAAGCACCAAACTTCACCTTATGGAAGGTTTTAATTGAGAATTGAGATCAAACAAACTTTATCTATCTAAACCGACAAACACTAATCCAGCAAAGTCGCGCGTCAATTTCCGCTTTGGTTCTGTCGCTGATGTAAGTTTTTTAAAAGTACCTTTTCTTCCTTTTGTGTAATCAATCGTGCAAATATTTTATAATCAGACGAATAAACAAAAAAATCAATCAATAAATAAACAAACAAATAAATAAATAAATAAACAAAGAAAACAAGTATACAAATTTTTTTAATGAATGAGTGAATGAATATATAAACTAATTAATCAATTTGCTCATAAATAAATAAACACATAAATATGTATAGACATACATAGAATGCATCTGCAGAAAGCCGGAAAACATCTTTGTGACGATGAAGGAGGCATTCCCTACATACTGAATTACACTTACTTGGGCGCCCTAATCTTGATGATGAGTTCGACTGTCTCTGCTGATGAAGGCGGAGTGAGCTCTAGATGGTAGACTGGGTTCTTGCTGTGCGTTGGATAATTAGGACATCCACCCGCCGTTTCTTTAGTCCACTGTGCCGTGACCTACGAGACATTTATGGAACAATCAAACTAAGGACTGTACATGTGAACACAGAGCAAATACGAAAAACAAAATATCAACATTCAAACAAACGTCCCCAAAATTTGCTACTGAGCAGTTCAGCTACAATACACTAAAATACGATGCCAAACAAGCGCTTCAATTTGAGCCTTTACGCCTCTTTTACAAAGTAGTACAGAGGACTTTGGTTTTGCATTAGGGCCTCACATAGTCCTGTATTTACAGCTTACATTAGTTAAGATTCAATTGCCCTGATATAATAGTTGACACGCCATGATACCAGGATCACCCTAATCTTTTCGACAAGTGTTGTGGCATTTTTTTTAAAATCCTACATAGGAATTGGAGAGACTGAGCCTACGGTTAACGTCCTTCTCCTAGAAGACGCGAAAGTCTAACCGTTGCAGATGTTAGAGCAAAGGCAGCACTTTTTTCTCCGTTATTCTAAGACCCTGAGTGAAGGTCCGGCACACGCAGGACAAACTTGGTACTTTACCGACTAGAGCTTGCCAGGGGTGGTAATAATACAAACACACCTTTTTAAAAACCTAAAAAAGGTGTCTTTGTCTGGAACCACAAATCATCCAGTAGTTAACTAAATGAAATCTTCCTATATCATCGCCACAACTATGCTAGCTACATAAGTATTTTAGAAGTTTGTGGATGATATTGCCGGTTTCCCCCTGTAGTTTTTCAATTTAACATTGCGTGGTAAAACCAATGCGTGCCTTTCCGCCTGAATATGGAGTAAAATCATCAAGAAAGTATACAAACATAAGAAGCTTAGCCAACTTTTTCTAGGGATTAAAAACATTACCCTATTTTTCTTTTGTCAATTGCTCAGCTAATTCATTCATGCAGCTGCATAGAAGACGAAGGGAATTCGTAATGAGCGAGATTAAGTCACTTCGCTTTAAAAACAAGGTATTTACTATTAGCTTTTACGTACAAATCAATAGGTATAAAAATTGATACCGATCAATCTCTGTCAGAATGTTCTTGCCACAAGTACTGAAAATAGACTGTTTCCAACGTGGCTGCATGCAATAACTCTTGATAGAAACTAGAGGAATTCTTTCACTCCTACTTTATTCTCTACGGTCTAGCTTAGTTGTTCAAATGAGAAAGGAAGCCAAAAACGGGGAAAAGGAGCAAGTCTTACCTCTTTTTCTAAGATATAAGGGTTCGGGACTCGGGCAAGTCTGAATTCCGCAGAAGAAAACACCTGTAAAGGAAATATCGTAACACTAGTACTACGCTTCTTTGGAAAGACATCTGCACACGGGGAATATCCTAACATTAATACTACGCTTCCTACACAAAGATATTTGTGAGGGGAACATCCTAACATTAATACTACGCTCCCTTAAGAAAGATATTTGTGAGGGAAACTTCCTTACAGTAATACTACACTTTCCTGACAAAGACATCTGTAAGAGAAATTTCCTAACATTTATACTACGCTTCCCTGAGAAATATATTTGTAAAGGGAAATTTCTAAAAGGAAATTACTACACTTCTTTGAGGAAGATAACTGTGAGGGGAACATCCTTGCGTTAATGCTACGCTTTCTTAACAAGGAAGATATTTGTGACGTAAAGTAAGATCGGGTGAGAGGACATCCTAACATTAACACTACACTTCCCTGAGAAAGATATTTCTGAGAAGAACATCCTACATTATAACTAGGCTCCCTTAAGGAGGATGCCTCCGAGGAGAACATCTTTACATTAATACTACGCTTCCTTAAGGAAGACATTTGTAAGGAGAACATTCTAACATTAAACTACGCTTCCCCGAGAAAGATATTTGTATGGAGAGCATCCCTTCGTTAATAATAGCTTCCCTGAGAAAGATATTTGTGAGGAGAACATTCTAACATTAATACTAGCTTCCCTGAGAAAGATATTTGTGAGGAGAACATTCTAACATTAATACTAGCTTCCCTGAGAAAGATATTCGTATGGAGAACATCCCTTCGTTAATACTAGCTTCCCTGAGAAAACACCAGTGAGGAGATTTCCCTTACTTAAATTGAGTTCATAGCCCTTCACTAAACATATATTATAAGGCGGCCGCTTTTTATCTACGTGCCAATCTGTCAGTAACTAGAATTGCTTAAAGTCCACGCACGTTCCAACAATTTACTTTCTCATCACCTTCAGGGTGTAGTTGATTGTATTTGTCTTTTCGTACTGTGACACAACCAGTGTGAAACGACATGCTCCTTTCAAATTATTCATCTTTGCCAAGTAGAAAGGGCTGTTGATCTTGGTCCCTTCTAAGTAAGGATTCTCTGCAAAACGGAGAATGATTGGCGCAAAACTTAAAGCTTACTCAGAATTGAGAGTAACTTTCTCAAGTATCCTTCGGTGCAATTATAATACCAAGCTCTCTATGCCAAAAATTATGCTGTCTGGGCCATAAAAAGTATCCATACCCTCTAAGCCAGTATAGAATCGACAGCTGTTTTGTGGCTGCATCGTTGTTTCTTTCATTTTATCTGTCCTCAGTTTCTTCTTTAGAAGTCGGGATACATTCTAACCAAAATGTGTGGTGAAAGATTGATCGGAAAGACTTCTTTAAAATTGGGGTACTGAATGACAGTTTTAAATTTGAAAAATACCCATAATCCGTAAAGTGGCCCCAGTGAACCATCTTCTTCCAAATTGATCAGAAACACCCAATTTCAGGAGGTCTACAACCAAGGTTTTGATACCTTATCCAAAGTCCTAGTTTATTGTGGTGGTATTGAAATTACATTTTTTTGAAATGTCATTAAAAACATTCACATTTCTGTCTCGAACTGTTAGCGAATTCCTTGTCTTAGTTTTACTCCAAGAATATCTATGGTTGACAAAAAAGATTCTTCTGACCCTTTTGTTGCAAGACACTGCTACAGTTGCAAATAGTGGTAGTAGTAATTTCTGATAACAGTTGTTTGATGAGGCCGGCAAACTTGAAAAAAAAAAACAGATGAAAGGTTATAACGTTGGCAAACAACGTTTTACATTGTCTAGTGCACTCCTGAGAGGTAAACCTAATGCGTATCTAAGGTTTGCTGATATTTCACGCATTTCCAGTACCTGGATAATAGACTCTACTTCCATCGGTCTTGTACACATGAACTGTGATGAATTCTCTGTTCTCCGCAAAGTCCTCCTACAAAAAAAAATACGAACACTGAACGAGTCACACTTAAACCAGGCATACACGAGAGGAAACAGTTGAGCTCGTAACAATTCTATATTAGAGTTTCACTTCGTGAAGAGATGAGGCAAATATCTGTCATGCGGTATACTATACCTTGGAACTCGAACACACAAAGATATCACTCTTACCTTCAATGTAGTGTGCCTGGTCAGTAATATCCATACTACGCGAGGGCCGATGACCAGCATTCAATTCCAGTCTATATTGTGGTATATTACCTTGGAGCTCTGACATACATAAAGATATCACACTTACCTTCAATGTAATGTGCCTGGTCAGTAACATCCATACTACAGCAGGTCGATCACCAGCATTCAATTCCAGTCTATATTGTGGTATATTACCTTGGAGCTCGGACATACATAAAGATATCGTACTTACCTTCAATGTAGTGTACCTGGTCAGTAACATCCATACTACAGCAGGTCGATCACCAGCATTCAATTCCAGTATATAATGTGGTATATTTCCTTGGAGCTCGGACATACATAAAGATATCATACTTACCTTCAATGTAGTGTGCCTGGTCAGTAACATCCATACTACAGCAGGTCGATCACCAGCATTCAATTCCAGTCTATATTGTGGTATATTTCCTTGGAGCTCGGACATACATTAAGAAATCGCACTTACCTTCAATGTAATGTGCCTGGTCAGTAATATCCATACTACAGCAGGTCGATCACCAGCATTCAATTCCAGTCTATATTGTGGTATATTTCCTTGGAGCTCGGACATACATTAAGAAATCGCACTTACCTTCAATGTAATGTGCCTGGTCAGTAATATCCATACTACAGCAGGTCGATCACCAGCATTCAATTCCAGTCTATATTGTGGATTATTACCTAGAAACAAGACAAACGTTCAGTTAAGCAGTTGTATATTAAGGTGGAAGTTTTTATCAACGTTTTACAAAAGTATTTGATGTAAAACGTTAAAAAAATATGGTTGAAACTAACAACCTGAAATAACCGGTTGGCTAAGTAAGGCGTACAGCTTTCAAAGGCTTGGAACTCAAGTGTGGATCACACAAACATTTTTCCTGCTTTTCCAACTAACACTAACAAGCTAATGTACGACAATGATGTTGGTGATGATAGTGACATTGATGACAATTATGGTCACATATTGATGGAGGTGATGATGATGTTATTTCATCGGTTTCGAATATTAACTTCAGGGATAGAGGACGCATTGTTCAAATGAAGGAAGCAATGCCGTTTTAGCAAGGCCATATTAATCCTACATTTTCAGAAGGCATCAGTAACCGAGTGAACCTCGCTTCGTTATCCGGAACAGTCCGGAGCAGCAGGCTCCCATAAGGAGAGTTAAGAAGCGTAGCGCCCGTGGATTCGGATTTGCTTGCTGACCATTTCACCAATAAGAGTGACCGACCATGAGTTTGTAATCCTCATAGCTTTCGTCCGTAGAATTTGTTTGAGTAGTTTGGCAAAATTTCAGAATTCGTGTATTTAGTGGACGATCAAACTTCAAACTCTCGTCACTTTTTTACTATTGTTTTTGAAAGAATAATTTATATTATGTTGATAAAAGCTGTAAGAAAGAAACAATTAAACCACTCCCGCCAGGAAAGGTAACTTATTGCACACGCCATTCGTTTCTTACAGTTTACTACATTTCTTCTTATATTACATTTCCTTTCAACATACCTAACACTGAGATAAAAACATTTTTAGTTGTACATGAAATGCAGGCAAAATAAAAAAAGAATGATATTTTTTATCCGTACCAATTATGTAAACATCTTTTTTCGGTCCCTCTTTCGCCTTCCACGTACTGAAACACCAAATTATGCGTAGGTTTTCAAATATAAACTTTAAGCATACACTAATACGATTAAAAAAGGCATTGGTAAAAAGAAAACTAAAAAACGTATAGGTAGAAAAAAGGATAAGGCAATGAGAACGAGGCGAGATAAATTTCAAAGTATAACGATCTTGTGGTGTGATAAAAGAGATAGGTTTAGAAGTATAGATAAGAAAATGTTCATTTTACAAAGCTATTAATCGAGCCGACCTATCAAAACTGGTAACATTGAAGAGTTGCTAAGCGGGTAGAACCTACGCGTGCAAACTGTGCCTATATCTGAACAGCTTTGGATTCCAGTTTAAGTAAATGACGTCATAGAATTTCAGAACACTCTCCCAGTTGATCCAGAACACACCTGGAAAAACCAAACGGAAAAACTAGTTACACTCTTTGAACTAAACCAACAACGATAACCGTGGCAAAAACAACAATAGTAATGGCAATAACAATAATAAAAATAACAAAATAGTAATAAAAAAATAATAATAATATTAACACAGGTTCGAATCTCACCGTTGTCAAACTGTAAAGCACTTTCTTTATCGTAATTGAGTGCTTTCTGAAGCTCAGGCGTCCAGTTTTCTTTGTCTTTCTCAGAGAACTTTCCCTAAATCCGCAATGAAAACTTCTGTTATAGTTTGGCATGCTATTCCTTAGGTTCTAATTGGTTAACGCGCACGCGTAAGTTTCTCGATGC
>JAOBAT010091526.1:0-62646 GCA_026413305.1 Hydrozoanthus tunicans
TATATTATTGAAAATGTAATTCCGTAAGGAATATATAACATAATAATGTTGTTTCTCTGTATGGTATATTGCCTAGTGGCTAGCAAAATAAAATTGATTGATTGATTGAAAACACCATCGACTTTTTTCAAACTCCAAAAGATGAACTTTTAATCCCTAATTTTATGTTTAAAGAGCGAAAAACAGTGTTTATTAAACTCCCCTTCTGCAAGCGAAAAATCAACCTCAAGTCTCATAAAAAACTTGCACAAGTTCACAAGCAATAACTTTAATTTTCAAAATACTATCGCAAACCAGGAAAATTAAATCTATTTTTAAAACAAAGGACAAGAACAATCATCCATAAAATTTAATATACCAAGGGTCATGTTTCTGTGGCTCTAATTACATTGGGGTAACAAAAAGAAATTTTAAAACACGTACGAATGAACATGAAAATCCTATCAATCAGACCGAGCCAGCGAGGCGTCTAAGGTTCAACAATGAAACACATACCTTCTCCTGGAAAGTGCTTTTAAACAGTCAACAAAATACAAAAAGAAAAATTCTCGAGGTTTTAGTAATTGCTGTCCTCAAACCAGACTTAAACAAATCACAAGCCAGCCAATTTTTCTTTTCCCAATGGGAATAACGTAGAACTTTTAAATCAACAACGATAGGCGGAAACCTTATTCCCCGAAGATGGTTTTTTACCAAAAACGTTCGGAAATTTTTTTAAATATTTTTACTTCGCCTTTTTTTATATTTTAATACAGGTAGGACATGTTTTCGATGAAAGGAAAAAGAGGAACGAATGGAAGCTTGCTGTTGTAGAAGAGCTAGTGGAAGGAAACGATGGTGTGGTACGCGGAGCTAAAGTGCGAGTTAAAGGAAAAACAATGCGCTTGAACAGGCCTGTCCAAAAACTTCTTCCGATCGAGGTGAGAGACGACGAGCAAGTTCAACAACGATGTGCTAACGGTGTCAGTACTCTGCATGCGGCACGAAGTTTGCCTAAGCGCAAAAAGCCTTAGATGCTAGACTGAACACTCGCATTATGCTTGACTCGTAGGGCGAGTCAAGGGGGAAGTGTGTTATGGAAGTTGAAACTATAAAAAAGCGTAAAGATATTAGTTAATTAGTAGAACACTGAACGACAATAAGTTTGTTATTACTTCCTAATTAGATTTAGATCACGCAAAGTACCGCGCAATGTTCTAAATTTGCATTACAATATAATCAACTGATGTAAACAGAAATCTTTCGCAAGAGAGTTTGAACTTTGTAATATTTCGTAACCTAAATACATATATAGCTTGGTTGTAATAAGTAGAATTAAAAGTGAAACGCAAGTCGAATAAAGTTGATGATCTGAGAAGACGCCTCTTTGATTTATTTGAAATCCACGCTTGTTGAGCGTTGTAGTACAATTCTACAAAAAGCAATGTTGTGCAACCCAATTTACACCCGCCAGTTGTGTGCTGTGACGGTCAACGAAGCACACGTTATAACGCAGTGGTAAGTCAGAACCATTATTTTTACAGTTAAAAATTTCAAATTATGCATTATTCTCTCGATGTTTTGGACAAGTCTTTCAACATCTGCGACATGGCCTTTATTCCAGTCGCAAGTTCATTTCTGATTTGTTTTTATAACTCTTTTCTTAAATTATGAACAGGGGGACGTCACAAGACAGCAAAATGGCTGTATTTCGAGAGTCTTACAGTAAACTTTACGAGTTGAGATCGCTTGCACTAAAGGCAATAATGATTGCTTTAACAACGACAGCAACTCAACTGACTCGAGACATCATCCTAGGCAATCTGCTTATGGAGAACTTCCATGAGAAAAACGAGAGCCCAAATAATTTAAATCTAACCTTTGTTGTGGAATGCATGAGCAAGGACACTGACTACGAATCATAAATTCTTTTGCTTGCTAAAGAACTAAGAAACGAAAAAGAGTCTTGCAAGAGAACCATAGTTTATTGCCAAACCATTAAACAAAGTGGAAATATTTATGCCACAATGAAAGGTATTGGAAATGAAAATGATGGAACAAATGACTTGTTGAAACGCTGCATTCATGCACACCAGAAGCACACACAAAAATCATTCTGAATTCCTTCCAGGATGAGAAGGGTACCATTCGTCTACTGGTTGCAACTATTGCGTTTGGTATGAGTGTTGACTGCAAAGGGATACATCGAATCATACACTATAGAACATCAAAAAATGTTGAAGCATATGTACAAGAAACAGGAAGGGCTGGAAGAGATGGGTGTTAAAGTGTTGCTTATACTTTATATCATGGAACTCTTTTAAACCATGTTGACGGAAAGATAAAGTCTTTTGTCAAAACAAAAGAATGCAGGAGGTTGACTTTATTAAAACATTTTAAGCCAGTTTCGGAAATTCCAAAATGCCTTCACCTTTGCCATGACAACTGTACAGCTGCTTGCAAATGTGGAATGCGAGACTCCAAAAGTTAACAAAATACCCAATGCCTCTAAGCCACGGTAATATTCTAAGTTCAGGATGTGAAGGGAAGTCAGTCAACATGAAAAGAAACTGGTTGAGGAGGCTTTATTAAAATACCACAAGTTGGTTATGCACAGCTGCAAATTACAACATTAAAACTTTAACAAGTTTGCAGTTTATTCTGGGTTTTTCCGACCGCCAGATATCACAAATTTTTGAAGATTTGGCCAGGATTTTCACATTATCAATTCCGTAAGAATGACTTGGAATGGGGGATAGTCCTGGATAATAAAAAAGCGGTACATTTTCATCAACATACTGTGATGAACGCACAGAAGTGTGAGTACCTAAATTTTGTCCGCTGGGCAACGAAGAAGCACATGTGGTAGTTATAGTCGCACTCGGAAATCGCAGAGATTTTGCGGCTCGTGGCTCTTGATACCCTGCCATTTCGGTGGTCGTTAAGTGTTCAGTCCGCAGTAAACGTTTGATCCTTGGAATGTCTCTATGGTGAAAAATCTCTTTTAAGTCTTGTTTTACTTCGTTAAAGTTATGGGAAACGCGCTTGAATTTGTTTGTTCGACGGGAGCAAACGTTGCAAACAAACATTCCGCTGTTTGCTGCATAACAGTCCACATCCACATCCACATCCAGCGACGCTCTGATCACAGCAGGGAATTCGAAGGATGATTTCCCAAAAACATAAATTTTGTCTTAAGTGTCAACTGCGATGGATTAAATAAAACACAGATCGACTTGAAAAATTTTCTTCGACGTTTCCTCCATTCCTTTGTACTTGCTGGAGAATTTCGCGGGAAACTACATATACACATGTTGTTGACGAACTCCTTATTCGTGATTGGTCTACTCAAAACAATGTCAATGACCTGAATGATGTAACGAACACAAAGGGAAAGAAATGTTGTTCAAATGTCAGCAGCCGTTTGTGGGGAGGAGCAATGCTGACGAGCCGACGGTGCGAGGGAGACTACTCAAGTGTTGGCTCAAAATTGAAGCAATTCTACTTTAAACTACTCGAGCTTTAATATGCGACCAACGAATTTTACTTCATGGCTGGACTATCAGTTGAAGATTTTCATTGTCTTTATGAGTCTATTGAACTACAAGGTCCAGCATCTTGGTCAAAGGAAGCTGACTAAGAAGAGAGAGCTTTCGTGTTTTCTAGCAACATCAGCAGGCATGGTTTGCATCTTAGCATAATGGGTTTAAGGCCATACACTGAAGCACTTCAAACAAAAGAATTCACTGCTCGGGAAATCTTTTAGCCAACCTCATTGGAATTTCTTAACCTTATCCCATGCCCACGTGAGGTAGCCTACCTGCCTTCTAAACATTTCTGCGCATCTGGATTCCAAGACACTGTGGTACTTGGAGATCTACAGAAAATTGGATAGCTTCTCCGGAGAACTATGACGACATCGGCAGCGCAACTTTCAGTTCATACAAAAACCATGATAATGGAAAAAATAGCATTTGGACTACCCCCTATCGGAGTTTAGTCCTGTGCACAGATACCTAGCCTGGTTCAATTATGGACATGGATCTTACAGCTACCAACTGTAGAGTTCTGAATATGATAAGAGAGAAGGCTACCACCGTCTTAACATGAAGAATGCCACTATATAGGGACTTATATGACGAACTTAAGAGTTACATCCGCTGACCGGAGTAAAAATAATCGGCTTATAGTGAGCACGCTTATAGTTCTATTTTCCTTCTGTGATCAGTTCTTATGGGCTCATTAGTCGTCGATTGGACCCTTATTGTGAGTCTCAGTTGTTTTGTTAACTTTAAGCTAGCTTTAAAAACATTAAAACGAGGAGCTTGCTTCAGACAAGGGCTTTGGCATTGAGGACTTTGCCTAGACCCTAGACTCCTCAACCGAGCCCTGAAAAGGTGCCACCATCCAATGCAAACCATTTAGGCCATCCAACCTGAGTTAGGGAAAGCCACAATATTCTCAAAAGTAGATTGCTCTAACGGACACTGGCAAGTGCTCTTAGGTCAGGAATCATCTCTTCTCACACCAACCGAAAAAAATCTCGTTCCACCTTGGTATGCTACGTAGAGCACAAAAAGTCATTCCAAAAATGCGACGAATTTACCATTTTTTGGTTACTGCTGGGACGGTTGCAAAAAGGGAAATAAGAACTACCGTCTTCTCAAGCGAGCAACGGGAACAATTGTGGGTGGCAAGGCTTCCGATACTGGTATACATCAGACACTAAAGTGGCCGCCCCTACATGTCTGCACTCTAGTACAGATCTATGAACTCATCAGTGGCCTGGCTCCTGCATATCTTTAGACAGCTTCCACTCTTCATAGCAGATACATAACCACAACACTAGAAATAAAGACCTTTTCCGCCAGCCTCTTGCCCAGACAACCAAATTTCAAACATATTTAAGAACAATGCAACCAAATTCTGGAATATGCTCTCTCATAACTTATGTCATGATCAGTCGTTCACTAGTTTTAAACTGAAAGTCAAGCAACATCTAAATCATCTCAGTTAACTTTTACCATTATGAATCAATTGAATGATTTCTTTTGTTTTGTTTAAATGTCTTCAATTCACAATTTATAATTCATAATGTTTTGTACAGATCTTCATTTGAACCAGCTATGTTAAACTGGAATTTATGTGTAAATAATGTATATAAACAAAATATATATATAAAATAAATTATGGGCCACAACAAAGGCACAGAAGAGTTCAACTTCATATTGAATTCCCTTGATGGCTCAGAAGATCATCTAGTTTCTGACAAGGTATTTGGACTGTACAGATGCTGAGGTGTCACAAATCAGAGAAACATTTCTAAAATTATAGCCGCCAAGTTCGCTCTACAGGGGTTGGTCAATAATTTCGATCACACCACCAAAGGGGGTAAAATCAAGCAGACCCCAATGGCAGCTGTCCCTCAAGATGAGGGCAATGGTTTCATGGACTCTTCAGAACTTCATAAAAAGTTGATAATGATGAATTATACCATCACGTGAAACAATGGTATGACTGAGAACGTCTTACAGTTTTCAACATGGACAGTAATTTGCATTCTTTGTAAGATTGAAAGAAATAGGACAAGATATACTTCAAACAGTCAGAGTTTGATGAAGATGGAGTTGGCAACACAAGAGAAATTGCTTCGAACAAAGCTGCTATTAACAAATGACTCCAAGTAAGTGTTTTCAGAGATGGAGGCCCCATTCTCGACACTGAAGGGTTAGTTGAGAGATTAAAAGCTGATTGCCTTTTTCTTGAAGATTAAAGAGTTAAAATGTTGTGTTAGAGATTTTCTTTTTTTTCATGTTTTATTTATATATATATTCATTTATAAGCTTTTTTGTAATGGTTTTCTGGCTGAAGAAAAAAAGTATGATATTTGGAGGAAGGAAAATTTGCTTGTTTTTTCAGATTAAGTGTTAGAAGGGAAGGTTGTAAGATCTGCAGGTATAAGTTTACTGGTGCAACATTCATCCCTATTACAACTGTAGTTCACAAACTGTGGTCTTGCTCCTTTTTTGTTTACGGTAATCAATTAATAAGTTAATTATATGTTTAAGTGGGCAAACAGAATGGATGCTGCTGAGTTCCAATCTGTGTGTTTCCTGCCTGACCCAACACCTGGTAAGGAGGGGCACTATTACAGGTTTGCCAATTTGCACAGGAGATCCACTACTAAGAACATGGGCCATCTGTTAAGCCAGTGAAACAGAAACTACCATTCTCATCTAGCCAGCAACATGCCAAGAACACTGGATTGGTATTGCAGTGTTATGAGTGTGAACAATGGATGCTCTTGTTCACTATAAGTTTAAGTGTTCAAAGCCTTTGAGAAAAGATCTGGAGCCAGTATCCTGGGCAATATTTACTACACACTTTTTTTATTTTTTTAAAATTTAGTTTCAATTCCCTTAAGTAGTCAGAAAACCCAGTTATTGGACTCAGAGGGCCTTCAGCTAAATGGTTTTATTTAGGGGAGTCAAGATGACCGAGCGGTTATTGCTTGTGCCTCCCACCACTGTGGACCCGGGATTGAGTATCGAGTCCTGGTTTCCGCATGTGGGCTGAGATATGTCGATCTCAATCTGACTTCGAGGATTTTACTCCGGGCTCTCTGGTTTTCCTCCCTCAACAAAATCGACACCCAGCTAATTCTATCTGGCTGTGGAGCTGTGCTTTGAGGTCATGCATGGGCCATATAGTGGCAGCAATATGCGCCTTAACATGCTGACCTCTCTGAGCTGCGTCCTTCGCAATTCAGTCCACGACTGCAAGTAAGGGCGATTAGCTCGCTAGATATTATATTATTGTTATTATCTGAGGTGCTACAATTGGTAATGTAAACTGTTTGCTTTTGTGATCACCTCATAAATATAGGCACCACTGTAAATGCAACTCGACTAAATAATCTAACACAAACAATACTTTACAGAATCTAAACGGAAGTTTATAAAATTATACCCTAATACACTGAGCAGTTCTCTTTCTATTTTATCCTTTTTAAATGAAGTACAACTTACACGTACAGGTGTAAAACATAAAGCTTATTAGGCGTGTGTGATTGACGTTAAAGTGTATACTAAAAGATAACTAAGTAAACATTTCACTTTTTTTTCTCCGATAAGCTTGACTTTTTTGAAGACTGCCAACTGTGTACATTGTCATGATTGTATCAGTGACATCTGTTAATCAACAAACCATTATCTTAACTAACAAGTTAATTGTACAATCTGTACTTATAGTCTTGACATGACACAAATAAACCAGTTCTGCATTGCTCAACCTTGGTATACGTTCTCTTGTGTTAACGATCTTAACATGGTGTCAGAGTGAGATATGGATAAACTTGAACCTCCTCAAATACTTTCTTTGGAAGGAAATGTCAGAGAAAACTGGAGGCGATAGCGCCAGGAGTTTGAGTTGTACCTCGTCGCCACAGAAAGTGACAAAAAGTCAGAGGAAATAAAATCCTCAATTCTGTTGACGTGTATTGGAAGAGATGCCCGAGAGGTGTATATCATCTTCACCTTTGCCAAGCCAGATGACAACATGAAAGTTGACCATATTCTAGAAAAATTCACTGAGTACTGCAATCCGCGAAAGAACATAACGTTTCTTCGCTAGCAGTTCTTCTCACATGGCCAAGGGAACGACAACCGTTTGACCAGTTCGTAACTGCCCTCAAGAAACTCGCAATAGACTGCGAGTTCGGTGACCTGAAGGATTCGCTCATTAGAGACCGCATTGTGTGTGGTACCGCCAACATAAAAAACTACAGCTACAAAAAAGATATCTTCAAGAGATGGAATTGTCCCTTAACAAAGCAATCCAGCTTGGTCAAGCCGCGGAAGAAACACGAAAACATGCCAGCGAGTTGCACAATCTCAAACCCGCACAGTGGATGCCATAGATTCCAATTCCAAAGCACAGCAGCACTCAGCGTGAGCTGATTTCTTCGAGAACTGTAGATTTTGTGGAAGAGGACACAGACGTGGCAGTTGTTTTGCATACAACAAAAGATGTAATTCTTGTGGATCCCTTCACCATTTTGCTCGTTTCTGTCCGACCACGCCCGAGCCGTTCGCGCAGTTCATAACAGTTCCCGCCCCGACCATGTTGCAAATGAAAAATAATTTTTAATTGGAGAATTTACCAGTTCCTCCCCACAACCTTTTGATTCCTCTGTTTACTCAGTTAACACAGAAACTGCCGACCTGGAATGAACGGTTAACCTCGAAACTAAGGGAACTCCGATTAAATACAAATTGGACACTGGCAGCCAAGTGAGCCTCCTCCCCAAGTCTGCCTACCTTCGCCTTCGCCAGAAACCACAACTCTGCCCTGCCAACGTCAAGCTCATGGCCTACAACGGTACGTCTACTCCTGTTGCTAGAAAGTGCATTCTAAACCTTCTAAACCACGACCACGTCAACACTCCCACCCTGTTCATCATTGCCGAAACGAACTTTGTGCCCATTATTGGACTTAGCACATGCAAAAAACTGAACCTTGTTACTCGAGTGATGACTGTAGAATGTAAGTACTCTGATTTAATTAATGAATATAGCAACTGTTTTGGAGAAATAGATAGTTTATCTAAATTACACCATCTTACAATAGATTCAACATTTCCTCCAGTTATTCAGGCCCCCAGGAAAATTCCCTTTGCCTAGTTGCGTAACAAACTCAAAGTCGAGCTAGACCGCATGGAGCGCTTAGGTGTCATTTCAAAGGTAGACGGGCCAACTGATTTGGTTTCAAATCTCGTTTTAGTAGAAAAATCTTTCGGCCAATTGCGTGTATGCCTTGACCCGTGTGACCTAAATAAGGCCATTAAGTGTCACCACTATCAGCTACCAACAGCTTAAGACATAATTGCGCGAACAGCGGGCGCAAAGTACTTTTCAAAACTAGATGCCTCATCGGGTTACTGGCAATTACTACTTGATGAGCAAAGTTCAAAATTACTTACTTTCCATACAACGTCTGGTCGCTATTCATTTAAACGTTTCCCTTTTGGGATTAATTGTGCAAGCGAAATTTTTCAAGCAGAAGTTGCAGAAATTCTTGAACGCTTAGATGGTTGTGTCGACACACAAGACGACATTCTCATTTGGGGTGAAACAAAAAAACCTCATGATTCTTGCCTCCGGGAGGTCTTATCTCGCATTCGCTCTTCCGGTCTAAAATTAAGTCCATCAAAATGTGTTTTTGGTGTAGACAAAATCACTTATCTTGGACACCTTTTAACAGCTGACATTGTCAAACCAGGTCCATGCAAAGTTTCAGCAATCTGCAACTTGTCTGCGCCCAGAAACAAATTAGAATTACAACGTTTTCTAGGCATGGTCACATATCTTGGGAAAATTCTTCCAAATTTGTCTACTACTACCGCCCCATTAAGAGAGCTCTTAGAAAAAGACACCGACTGGTCTTTCCATGCGCCGCAGCAACAGGCAATATTTCGACCCTACTTTGCCCATTAGAGTATCATCAGATTGGGGTAAAAGTGGCATCGGTGCCACGCTTGAGCAGAAGCATGGTGACCATTGCTGCCCAGTTGCATTTGCCAGTAGGTCTGTGTCTCCAGTCGAGTGCAACTATTCGCAGATCGAAAAAGAAATACTCAGCATAGTATTTGCATGTGAGCGATCTAACGACTTTCTTTACGGCCAAGACTTCCTCGTAGAAAACGACCACAAACCACTGCAGACTCTTTTTCTCAAACCCATCCTCAAAACCGCCTCGCATACAGCGATTTTTACTGCGTTTACAAAAGTACAAGTTTGCAATGAAATACACTCCAGGTGACGAAATGACAGTCTCTGACGCAGTAAGCCATGCATATCAACCGGATATGTCAACACCCGAGGTAAGCGATTCAGACATGACACGGTACGTTCATTCTGTTATTACTAATCTGGCAATTAGCAACGCCAAACTTCTCCAATTTCAAAACGAAACTTTCCGAGACCACAGTCTGCAGCAATTGCAGGAATATGTTCAAAATGGTTGGCCTGAAGACAAAAAAGCGCTAAATTACGGTGTACAGCCTTGTTACCAATACAGACACAACATAACTTTTGCGTATGGCATATTACTTAAAAACGATCGCATCATAGTTCCCAAAAGCATGCGCGCAGAAATGTGCAAAACTATCCATGCAGGTCATCTTGGAATAAAAAAATCCAAAGCTAGAGCCAGGGAAGCCCTATTCTGGCCTTGAATGACAAGCAAAATCACAAACATGATAGAAATTGTAGTGTTTGTGTGAAAAATAGACACAGGCAACAAAAAGAACATCTCATTCCACACGATATTCCAGAACAACCACGGGTAAAAGTAGGCACTGATCTCTTCTGTTTTAATAATAAAAGCTATATGCTTGTAGATTACTATTCTAAGTTTTTTGAAGTTTGTCTGCTCACTGACACACTTAGTTCTATTATTATTACACACCTTAAACCAATCTTCACGCGTCATGGGATTCACAAAAAAGTAATTTCTGACAATTGGCCACAATTCTCTTCCACCAGTTCCAAGCCTTCGCTAACCAGTGGGAGTTTGAACACATCTCCTCAAAGCAATGGTATGGCTGAACTAACAGTCCAAACTGTCAAAGGTTTACTGAAAAAAGCACTTCAAGACAATGCTGACCCATATTTAGCTCTACTAAACTTTCGAACCAGTCCTGCACTCAACGGTGGCCCTTCTCCAGCCTTCAAACTGTATCAAAGGAATCCACGAACACTTCTACCATCAGTATCACAAGCCACTGATCCTAACAAGTCCTCCATGCTCACCAGCAACTATCCTATTAAATACTACAACTCCAGAACCAAAGATCTTCCTCCTCTCCATCAAAACGACACCAATCGAAATTCACACTGGTCGCTCATGGTCAACGAAGGCAAGAATTGTTGATTGCCATAAGAATGGCCCACGCTCATACATTGTGGAAACTGAAAATGGCAGTGTATTAAGAAGAAACAGACGAGACTTATTGCAAACTAATGATACTTTCGATCCGTCTCATGACTACGATCAACTCGACATACCAGAGCCAGTCCATAACAACGACAAACCACAGCCAGTAGAAAATGCAAGCGGACATGAACTGTATAAAACCTCCTATGGGAGAACTGTGAACAGGCCACACCACTTTGGCTATGATCCTTAAATTCCATGACTTAAAAGCTAGAACCTTAGAAAAAATTTTTTTTTCTGTTTTAATTTACAGATAGAAAAGGGGGGATGTCATGATTGTATCAATGACATCTGTTAATCAACATATCATTATCTTAACTATCAAGTTACTTGTACAATCTGTACTTATAGTCGACATGACACAAATAAACCAGTTCTGCATTGCTCAGCCTTGGTGTATGTTCTCTTGTGTTAACGATCTTAACATACATAAAGCCCAAAAACTGTTACGATCATATTGAGAAGCTTTACTATTCTTGTGGGTATGAAGATACTTGCATTTACTGCTCTTGTTACAGTAACCTGATTGATCATATTGACAAACTTTACTATGCCTGTGGGTATGAAGAGATTTGCATTAACTGCTCTTGTGACAGTAACCTGATCGATCATATTGACAAACTTTACTATGCCTGTGGGTATGAAGAGATTTGCATTTACTGCTCTTGTGACAGTAACCTGATCAATCATATTGTGAGACCTTACTATGCCTGTGGGTGTGAGGAGATTTGCATTAACTGCTCTTGTGACAGTAACCTGATCGATCATATTGACAAACTTTACTATGCCTGTGGGTATGAGGAGATTTGCATTTACTGTTCTTGTCACAGTAACCTGATTGATAATATTGACAAACTTTACTATGCCTGTGGGTATGAAAAGATTTGCATTTACTGCTCTTGTGACAGTAACCTGATCAATCATATTGTGAAACCTTACTATGCCTGTGGGTATGAAGAGATTTGCATTTACTGCTCTTGTGACAGTAACCTGATCGATCATATTGACAAACTTTACTATGCCTGTGGGTATGAGGTGTTTTGCATTTACTGCTCTTGTGACTTTGACCTGACCAATCATATTGAGAAACCTTACCATGCCTGTGAGTGTTAGGTGTTTGCATTTACTGCTCTTGTGACTGTGACCTGACCGATCAGATTGAGAAACCTTACTATGCCTGTGGGTATGAAGATTCTTGCATTAACTGCTCTTTTGACAGTAACCTGGTGGAAGTTTGGGATTCTACTCAGAGTGCACTGACTGTACTGAAGATGGGAAGCAGAATATGCCAATGAGAAGGCACTAAACTGATTAAACTGTGTTCAGATAAATGACATTTTTAGTAAGGAGAGATAATGTTCAATTCATGTAGTATTTGCATTCGCTTTGAAGTTTGTATGATTGTTTTTTTTTATTTTACATCAAAGTGCCTTATTGACACAGCAAAACATATAAATCTTTCCAGGGGGTGTATTTGTTTGTTTAAGGATATGCCCTGTTTTCTTTAATATCATTACTATTAACTACAAAAAACAGCTTTATGCCTTCAAAACGACCATACTTCTCCAATGTTAAAAATAAATGAACAATGAAATATCCCCTCACCAAATTTCTCAAAGTGTCTGACGAGAAATTTGACATCAGCTTTCATTGGCATTATGTGCCTGCATTTTGATCATTCATCGAGGTGTCATTTTACGTTTGCTCAAAGAAACCCCAAAGTACCTTAATCAGTGGCCGTCTACTGAATCACCTTGTGTAATCAATACTTGGAAAGGTAGAGTTGTGTGTTGTAAATCAAATGTGCATTGAAAGTTCCCAAAATCACGCAAACTAACGGTCGCGTCCTTCCAGTCACTGTCACTCACCTTGCTCTGAATCAACTTTCTTGTACCGAAACTTGTCCAATTCGAATTGTTCTCCACTGGAAAGGCCACAAGTCTCATTTTAAAACTACTTTGATCATTACTTGAATCATTATTGAAAAGCATTTCTGCAAGTTGTTTTGCAGTAAACCGTTAACATGAAATGACATGTGTGACTCAGATCCGAAGAAACCTCGTTCCCGCTCCTACTCATTCTCGTCCCCAGAGCCCATCGCTTCTCTTAGCCGGCGGGGCCTTCGCACGAATCCCGCCCGCGCAGCCATTTCCTCTTCCCAGTCTCCCACTTGATGAACGCGCTCGAGTTTTGAGTGCTTTGAATAATAAGCAACCTTTTTCATCATCAAGCTAGGTGAACCTGAGAAAAAACTCATATTTTTTTAAAAACTTCTGTCATCCAGGCTGTGTATAGTTCTATACTATAAAGTTGTGGAGATACGAGTGTTTCATTGCTACCTAGTAAAACGAGGGAGGAAGGCGGAGCTACACACAAGCTTCCCAAACGTAACTTTTGTTATGCATCTACGAACTTCATGTACTTCGTGCCATAAACACATAATTAATTCAACTAACAGCTACCTTGTAAGAGAATGTATCTCTCTAAATACGTGCAAACTACTTCATAGTTTTAAACAAACTTCACTTACCTCAAACGTATTGTCTTTTGTGTTTTGTTCAGGTTTTTGTGCCATTTTGAGGCCGTTTGGTAGATATATTTCATAGGATATATCTCTGGCGTGTTCCTTGGGAAACAACATATTAGCTAACACTAAGTACGTGAATTGTATCGTACAGGTTCGTAGATGCATAAAAAAAGTCGAATTTTACAATTAGGAAGCCTTTGAGCTAAACCTTGTATTAAGTGTAGGTAGTTGTTGTTGTTTATGTAATGAAAGTTTTTTTACCCTTTACAAAAATCCAAGAATAGAAATGATGTCACTTTCACTTTCAGGATCTGCCGGGCCGGAAATGGATGGATATAAATTGTGCCACGTTGGCAACGAAAGCGTCACAAGATACACGTCCATTATTGCATATATATATGGAGGAATTTTGTCAAATTCATTTATTTATACAAAAACCCTACAGAAAACCGTTTTTGGTATTTGAGTTCAGTTGGTCGCTCACAAAAAGATCATGAGAGACGAGAAGACAGTTGGTACGGAGTTTATTTCAACCTTGAGCTTCGAGCAAGAGCCGAATATTTTAGAGACTGCTACAGCTCCCGTTCGTTATTTGTTTAAACTTTATCAGACAGCTTTGCAGGAGCGAGAAATTCGAGAAATTACTGTCCGGCCTGCTCAGGGAAGAGCGCATTTGACCCAAGGGGTAGTGGTACGCGAACCGGAAGCAGCAAGTGTAATGAGGTTTCAGGACTTGCCCGTAAGTATTTTTAGGTTGAAAAGTTCCTACACTCTCTCGTAAGACTAAACAATGATCACATTTAATCAGGTTATTTTTTACCTTTCTTCTGTTTCCTTCATAAAATGTATTTCACTCACATTATTTAAAAATTTTCAAACCTAAATCGAAGAATTCCCACCTAAAACCGGCGTACTTATGTACAAGACTAGTCTACAGTCTTATGCATGCATGTTTTGCTTTGAGCTCCATCGATTGTGATATATTTAAAGTTGTAGTGTTCTTCGTTAACGCTGTACCAGGAAACTGTTTTGGTTTTGCATGAGGGGACCACGGCTAAACTTGAAGGAAAAAGTCCTTTAATTTCCGATCTTGTTTCTTTTGTTTTTTTTAATGGGACTGCTTTTATATCTTTGAGGCAGTATCCCATCATTTAAATTATTAGCCATTATTAAAAATTATTACAAAATCAATAATATTTTTCAGGTCAGTCTGCAACTACAAGTGTTTTCGTATCTCGATGCTGAAACTCTTTGCAAAGTTGCAACGGTATCTCGTTATTGGCTGATGTTAAGTGAGGACATCGTTTTGTGGAGCAACCTTCTTAGAAATGATGTAAAGACATGGAAAACCTTAAACCACCTCAGCTATCCACCAACCTACACAGAAGCTAACACTGAACTTTCACCAAAACAAATGTAAGCATGGTACATATTGGAGAACCAGTTCATTTATAAAGCTCCTTTACCCTTGTGCAATAAGTCTAACAAGCTAGTTTTTTCAAGCAACATTAGTGGGAAGGGGGAGGGCAGGGGGGTAGGAACTTGGCAGGGAAAAAGGGTATGGAAAGTGGGGTATCGAAGGGTGGAATGTGGAATATCAAAGGGTGGGAAGATATTTAGCAACATGAGGATACAGGTCATCAGAAAGAGCGAGAGGCACGGATTTGAATTATAGGACCATTAAGGTATGAGAGGCTGGATATACTGTAAGAGTATAATGGGAAGTGGGAGCTTCTGCCCCCTGCCCCCCCCCCCCACACACACACACACATACACATATTACATAGCAGACCAGTAGTAAACCTAGATGATACCCAGCCAATAAAGAAGTTACTCTATCTTGTCATATTCTGATTTTTCTGCCAGAAAAATATCAGAACCTCCTGATTTTTCCGCATGTATATGCAGTCTATCCCCCTACTTAACAACATCGAGCAAGCAGCAGAAAAATGGGATTTTCTGTATTTTCCGGATTAACAGTTACAACATTTCTGCCATAAACAAACATGATGCAGAAATGTAACAAGAAATTCAAAATGGCCATTTCTTTTGTTATACTTGGTGATTTTACTAAAAAATAAAACGTTCAATAGTTTTGTACAACTATAGTTATTGTTGTCAGCATTAATTTTTATTGATTTAAGGGGACCGTTGCCCAAATTTTACTTAGTCTTACCCTTACTCGTTTAATATAAAATTTAGAAATCTTAGGTCCTCAGCTTGTTACATATAAAGTTTTTAAAAAATGTTCAGTGTTGATTCATATTTGTAAACAATCTTTTACTTCCTTTTCAAACTATAGCTACATGAGATGTTGTCCAAAGTGTAGAGCACAGCAACAACCTCGGGAATCCTTCAAATCGATAATCTTCTACAATTTGCAGAACTTGCAGTCTTTTTTTTCACACCGACCACCAAAAGTTGTAATGTTTGGTCCTGGATTAGAGACGGACACAAGTCAACTTGTCAGAGCGTTACTATGGAATGATAGATCACCATTTGAGGTCACTGGAATGTTTCCTGGTGAATTTGAAGGTATCTCTTTAATTCATATTTTTATCTTTTCAAGCTCTTGGATTCCAGAACAGATTGTTTGGTGAACTTGTACTAAGCAAGATTTCTCTTTTTTTTGTTAATCAGTCTCACAAGATTTTTCTGACTAGTGCCTTTGCACGAAACATGGAGTCACATAGAATCAATGCATCATCTTTTATTTTACTCACTTGTACATAGTAAATAAATGTATATATAAATCATATACTTCCTAAATAAACAACTTTATATCAGTATTCCAAATGAACTGGTATAAAACTGTTTTAAAGTTAATGTGTGTTAGCACAGTTCTTTACTATGTACTTGTAAAGCAATTTATTTTTATGTTTTTTTTTTCAAACAGGAATTGGTTCTGGAGTTTGTTTAAAGTTTAATAACATGGAGATGAACTTCATCACACTTTATGCATCAACAAGGTACTTTATTTTGATATCAAAATTGATTGTGTGTTTGGTAGTATCAAGTACAAATTAATTACTAAACATGGGTGTTTAAAGTAATTGGCAACCTTTCTTAGTTGGCATATAAATGTAATGGCTGACAAGCTGTTATGGCTTGATTGTGTTTAATATTAACTGCATGGTAGATATAATAATAATTGATAATAATATTAACGGCATCTTTTTTCACCTTCCAACACACTTGTCCAAAAAAATTGGTTTGAATGCCCCAAGGACCATCCATGTTTGATAATGCTATACAATACCTTGCGAATTGCTATGTTACCAGCATGGCAAGTCCTGGTGGTGTAGGGGTTATTATGCCTGACTAGTAACCAGGAGATGCAGGGCCGAGTCCGGTCCAGCTGGGGCATTCAAACCAATTTTTTCGGACGAGTGTGTTGAAAGGTGAAGAAAGATGCTATATTGTATCTACTTTGTTGTAATTCCCTTCCTAGCCAAATATGTGTGTTTATTAACTTCATGTATAGTTAGCATTATTATTTTCTTGAAAGTAAGTATAGTTAGATTTGATAAATTCAAGACATAATTATTATTATTCATCCTCTTTAATAATTTGAGTATGTCAGACTGACTACAAGCTTACTGTACAAAATACATGTTTATATACAAGACAATAAAGTCTAGAGCAACCTTAAAGTTAACTTTTGGTAATCTTGGACTCTTCTCGATCTATAGGTGTTCAGCCATTTAATACTATTAATAATCACTTTATGTTTTTACTTTGTGAATGTGGACTGTTTAAAACCCTTCTAAAATGTAGACTAAACCACTAGACTAAGTTGTATAACATGCTCTGCCCTTTCTTTTAAGCTTCCACTAATCTCAGCTACAGTTGTTTTCTAAATAATTATTATAACAATCATGGCTATTGCGTGTAACAGGAAAGAAAGAGAGGCGAGAGCGATAAATGGTCTAGAAAGAAACAGCAAGTTATTACAAGTAGCACACAGGGACCTGGACAAGAAGGAAGAAGAAGAGGAAGAAGAAGACTTAAATCAAGCCGTGGAAGTTACACATCCAGTGCGACAACTGTGTAAGACAGTTGATGCATTTATTTACGTAGTGGAAACATCAACACACAAAAGAAATGGTATGTGCTGTTATCTTTTGTTGAAAGAAACCCTTTAAAATTTCTTTAACAATTACATGTGATAATTTTGCAAGGGAAAGTCTTACTGTGAAGTCCCTTTTTTCTGTTACATTTTTATACTACATTATTAATTTTAGTGATTTTTCAATCTGTTAGTTACTACAATAAATTAGGCAAAACTGAAAACTCTCCACAAACCCCTTACCCCTGATTGAATGGAGCAAATAAAGAATGACCCAGGTAGCTATAGGCTTTACCCACAATTCCAAGTGCCTGAACAAAAAAACAACTGCTCATAAATATGTATAGAGAGAGCTCTTAAATTGCTTGGTATGAGTATCTGGGTGAGAGCAGATTTGAATAATAACTTTCCCTGTTTTGATATCACAGCTGTTCCACTGGGGAACAAGGAGCTCCAAGCAATGATGAACAAGAACTGGACGGCTTCCAGAGTTCCACTTTTAGTCCTTGGTTGTGTTCCCATGGCAACATCTCCCTCCTTGCCCTGTTCAGATGTCATTGAGCTATTGGAACTGGGAAAGCTCAACAGACCATGGCAGGTAAACACCTATAGTTACTCATGGTCTGCCAAGTTTTTTAAAAATAAGATTGTATTTTCTCAAAAAAGAAATCAGTAAACTTTACTATTTGTTGAAGCAATGGACATTTCCAGAACCTATTTGTAAAGACAAAGAAAAGTAATGTATGGTAACTTTTTAGGTTTTCCAATACTCAGTAGTTTTAACCTTAAAACATTTTTAGTTTTAATATGAAACCGTTTTTAGCAGTATACATTTAAGTTATAAATGCTCTGGTGTGATGGTATGTGTAACAAAATTTTCTGAAAGGACTTTCTGTATTTTTCACAAATATCCAGTTTGAGAGAATTTCAGTATTTATCTCAACAGTTAACCTTAAATTACCAATTCCTAATTTCTCATTAATTTTTACAAACCAACTGACTTAATTGTTCGTGTTCTCTTGCCAACAGATAAATGCAGCTTGTGTTGAGGATTTTCAAGGAATTCCCCTTGGAGTCAAGTGGCTACTACGACAAGCCAGACCCTCCTAGTTATCACAATAACACCACCAACTAGTTGAATATGATAACAAAGAAGCATCACATGGAACAAGTTTTTAAATTATTAAACAATGTCAATCAAGTATTTCATGGTGTCAAGAAGGATACTGAAATTAATTAGATAACAAGACAAAGAGAAGAGAGAGAGAAATGGCTGGTTATAACCAAAGAAAGATGGTGTGTGTTTAACACAGATTAAGATGGAGATAGAACTTCACACAGAGAACCAAAAACATTTAGGGTTGATAGTCAAGACGAGTTAAATTTGCAAGATATTACAAAGCAGGAAACAATTTCTTGTGAGACCTAAACTGCTTAAGAAAGAAAATGCAAAAAAAGACAAACATATGCAAGTTTTTGAATTAATGGTTAAGATTGACCACAATGTTGACAACATCTAAATAAAGAAGTTATCACCGGTACCTACAGTATCTACAAGGAACAAACTAATCAGTTTAATTCACCTGTGCATGTCGAGCTTTCATCTTAACAGCAATGTAAATGATTGTATATATTGTTTTATTATGTATATACTTTATTCAAGTAGCTTTTTTAATTGTGTATAAAGAAATAGATTAAAGACTTGTCAAGATTGCCAGGTCAGTCATGTAAGTAACAGTAAGAACAATATTTAAGTTGGATGTACCAGAAACAATGAAGCAAATATTCTTCTATAAAATATAGCTTTATTTATGGAAATACAGATAAAGCAATTGCTGCATTTAGTTCTTAAAGGTGATAAATGAATGAATTGACCTAGTCTAGCAGTGTTTTTTATTTAAAAAAAAACAGCTCAATAAAACTTGTACATAAATATGAATACTTGTAAATTGTTATTTGAATCTTTCCTTTTTCTTTTTTAATCAAGATGAGATCAATTTAATCTTGGCTCTTCGATTCTTGCTAATTTATGCTATAAACCAGATGGTTGTCACACTAGCTTAATGGTTTAAATGATGTTAAAGAGTTAAGAACCAACCCTCATTATGCAACTGCCAAGTTACCAAACAATATTTTTTGGTGACCTGGCTTCACAGTTCAACAGTAAGTCCCTTCTAGCACCAATATACTAACTATATATGTTCTGAAACAAGCTTGATTAAAAGATCCACTTAAATACTTAGTTCTTGGCATGATACAATGAACACATCCAGTATTCATTTGATTGCAAGAGAGTGAAAACTGTTTCTACTTTCTCAAAAATTAAAGTTTGGAAAATACAGGTTTCTCCTTGCTCATACCAGCTTGCACAGCTTTAATGATGTCATCAGTTTGAAGCATTGCCATGTTCCATGTAGCCTAAGAAATAGTTATACATAAGAACTGCTATAAGCATGCAAGTGGCTTGAAGATTTATGAGATTCTTAATAAAACAAGATACAGAATTATCTTAGAATAAGTAAATTTGCAACTTGTATGTAGCTTTACAGTTCCAAGTGTGTTTTGGTTTGTCTCTTTTGGAAGCACTAACAAATTTTTAAAAGTTTTTGAGCTGGTTATTAGCAATATTAATTTATAAGGCTTGTTTTCGTGTACAGTAAGGGGTGCGGTTGGTGTGCTTATACCCACCCCTACCCCCTCCCCAACAGCCTGTGAAGGCCCACATTTTAGTCAACCAACTATTTAAAAAAGCAACATTCTCTTTATCACTCCCACTTGTGCTGGTTGTCTTCCACTTTTCCAGTGTTTTTGGCAATCCTGTTCTTCTAAGTTGCCTTAATGTCATGATGAAAGAGACAACAAGCACAAGTGGGAAAAAAACCATAGTTGATGAAAAATGTTGCAGCCCAACTGAAGACACTAGTTATATTGATCAAATCAAATGCAAGTGCAAGGTTTAAAAATAATGTTTGAACAACATCCTAAATTTTTTTAACTAGAGGTTGATTTTGCTACCTGTTTCAGACAACCTAATTTCTAAAGCTTTCTGGAGAAGCACGTCCCCAAACCCCCAAAAGATTTGAGCTTCTGGCACTCATTTGGTCCATCTCCCCATATGATTACCCCATCCCAGAAAAAATTTCATGGCTACAAGCCTGTTTAAAACTCTATGATTAAATTTATGGTGCTCTGTGCCTGGGTATACACTCAGTCAGGGGATGCATGTTAGTCAGACCATGTAGTTGTGCTGAATCAAAGAAGTTGCTAAATGAATATAGATAGCCAGTACTTCATGAAATAATTAAATGCTTGGTGTGTGTTTTGATTTATGAAAACTCTATTAGGCCAAATAAAACAAAATACTTGTTTAGTGTCCACTAATCTTAAATTTTCCTGGTCTAGAGGGCATTTTTTTTTACAGAGGTTTAGTATAGTTCCTAAAGTAGACAGTTTGCACCTGCTTAAGGGTAATATAATGCAATAATCCCATCGCTCACCATACTAAAACAACCACAAGATCAAGACCAAGTGCCGACTTTTCTCCACGTGTTTCTGTGAATGAATGAGCGAGAAGCATCGCGCATATATTATGGGGATGAGGATGTGGATCGCGGGCCCGTGCATGTTTACTCTTTTTTACAATTATTTTTTGTTTTATACAAAGAAAAAATTTTTAAAAAATTGAGGTCAGGCGCATTTTCCAGGTCAGGCGCGGCGTAAAACAAGTAATTTTTTTTATTTGGCCTTAATGGTTTTTTTTTTCAATGTTTCGAACAATTCTTTGGTCCTTACCATATATTCAAGACTTTCTCTCACTGTATGATCTCTGGAATAGTTTAAATTGTGTTTTGTTCCAGACACAGCAACTGGGCTCATCATTGCGATGCGCTCTGCCAGCTCAACTGCCCCACTAACCAGCGAAGCATGATCAGGAAAGATATGACTGAAAATACATGTATCAAAATAGGCTGCCATTAATGATTGCATCTGGCTAATGCTGTTAATTATCAAATACTTGCTAGAATATTGCAGTACTTACTGTATGGGCATTGACCAATATCAGGTTTATTAAAATACTGTATGTCTCTCAAAAGACTACTATTCACCCTTGGAAGGGAATTCTTGGCTCTCTCAAAACAGTTTACTATACACAAAATAAAAATTAGTTTTCAAAACTTTCCCACCCTACTAATCAAATTAAACTTAGTCTAGAAACTTGCATTAAAATGAATCCTAACATTAAGATTGTTTGTACTAAAATAATTTGCATTTCATTCTGAAAAATATTGAGATGTTGAAAAATGGAAACAACTCTTTTTTTTCATTGATTGTGTATCTCTGAATGCTGAACATCCACCCAACAGAAAACACAGTGCATGTTCTAAAAAAGCACCAGCTACCACTGAACAACAATTTTCATCGCACTGTATTGAATTTTTGTTGGAATACAAGATGTCAGGAATAATTGTTTTGATAGACATGTAAAACCTAAATATGTTAAAAGTAATTCTTAGCATTTAACTTTTAATTATTAATTTTTCTTATTACCTGACCAAGCCAAACTCTTTTGCTTCATCAGCCATAAGTCTTCTAGCTGTGTAACAAAGTTCCCTCACAAGACTGTCAAAAAAATAGAGAGCTAAAGAAAATATGTAACTTTACAAAAGAACAAAAAAATATAAAATTATAGTTATAGTGTGTTGTTTATTGGGCAAATGATGAAAGTTTTGTCTTATAGCCCATTTTACACCATTGACCTTGAGTTGTGAAGGTCTGGACCAATATATTATTAATACTTTAATAATGCATCTTGATACTTGTAATACTTGAACTAGGCTTATTTTAGAAAGTAGGAGTCCTCAAAAACGGGGTCTTATTGGCCTGGGGAGTTAAGGGGAAGGGCAGTTTTCACCAGAACTTTGGTTTGGGGTCGTGCAGCTGGTCCTTTGTAAACCTAAACTTGTTCTAAACTAGAAATGGTTTGATTTCTAAACTAGCAACCCCAATCTGCTAGATCCTGTCCAAAACTAACCATTGAAAACAATCACTGCCAAATTAGATTATAGAGGGAAAAAATAAGAACATGTTGCTTCAATTTGACCAGGGCATTAATATCTTTATTAGTAAAAATTTAGAAAATTAAAATTTTCAGCCAACTCTGAAATTGTTGCATTCGATAGGTTTTTATTGACAAAGTGAAGATTTAAATTCATTACAGTTCCAGTGGCCTGCTTATAGTTAAAACTAGTCAAGGGCAGGCCACTGGATTATAGTTTAGTTTATAAGATGTAAGTAAAGTTTAATCAATGACAGGAAAGAAAGCTAAATGAAAAAAACAAAGATAGTGACAAAGGAAATCTGAAGAAAAGAAAGAAGATAATGGCAAAGGAAAACAAGAAATGTAATTTAAAAAGGCAGTGTTACATGTGCTAGTGCATTGCAGATATGGTACTGTATATATGCACATATAAATATGGTATAGCTGAAAAAGTAAAAAGCAGAAAAGCAAAAAGCATTCCAAGCAATCAGAGCCGAGATTCACTGCTTGCTGGCTAACAGTAGTTGTGTAGCAATTGTATAGCCGTTTCAATCTCAACATAAGACTCCTCACCTTGAAGCATAGAAAACAATGTGTTTTTCATTTTGTTTTTAAAAACTCGTTTAGAGCTATTTCTTAACGAATTGGGTATAGAATTCCATAGTTTGGCACCTATTATTGAAAATGAGTTTTGTTGTGTTTTAAGCTTTGAGGACTGGGTATACAAGTTGTTAGAAGAGCAGGCCAAACGGGTATTGTAGGAATGGGTATCTTTAATTTGTGTAAAGAGCTGCAGCAGGTTATCAGGACAATTTTCGATACTAACCAGCTTGTAAAAATTGAAAACTTTATAACCTGTTCTAGACAAATTTTTCTTACTATGATTTATACACAGAGTTCTAGACTGGATGGTCTGGAAACCATACCTAAATAGTCAATACATGGGAGAACCCCATAACCCTTCCCCCCCCCCTCACCAGGGTGCACAAGGTGGCAAGAGATTTGCTGAAACAGTCATATTTAAATTTAAAAGAATTATTGACTTTGTAACACCTACAGTACCTATCATTTCCAACAATCTTTGGCAGCCTCTGGAGTGTTCCTACATCAGCTGCCAAACCAAGCTCTACTTCCTAGGAACAAACAATTTCCATCTAAGCATCTGGTTTAAGAACTGTAAATCTTTGTCTAATAACTGTTCAAAGACATTGGGAGTCCTTAAAATTGTTTTACTTGTATTGGAGACAGAACTGCCTTCCCCCCACCCCCCCCCAATATTTTTCTTGCTAACAACATCAAGTTATATTTAAAGAAGAAATTTCCACTGTGCCTACAACTTTTGTTTCCAGTGCCCATGATTTTACTCTTTTACTCTTTTAGTCAGGACTTTTTTGAAAACCTTCATTCACTCAAAAAAGCCAACTTGAAAACAATTATTAATGAAAATGTCACTTAACTGAACTGTTTTCATATAGTAGACCTTCAATAACATAAAAATAAAAAATAAAAAGAACCATAACTTAAAGTTTGTAACGAATCTCTGTTTATAATTAATACTTAAAACCAATGAGGCTAGCTCTGTCTTAAAAAACATAATATACAACAAAAATACTTGAAATGCCCATGAAAACTAATGTAACTGTTACACAAGATGGTTGACTTTCATGTTTAAAATTAAAGGCCATCAAATTAGTTTTCAAGGACTATGTACAAAACCTCTATTTTTTTACAATGGTGTGTAACTTAAGAGAAGTTTCAACCACAATTTCTTATCACTTTGAATACTAAATAAATTTTGTTCACTTAACTGACAAAAGCCCTTTCAGCCCTTCAAGGTTTGATGTTGTTTTTGTTTTCTTGACTCAAGAAGTCACAAAAGAACTGGCAATAGGTCTCGAAGTTCCTTTTAAGATCTGCCCCCCACAGCCTATGGTTCATAGCCCTTATCCCAGAAAACATAAAAGTTTAAAGGTTTGCTGATGTTAGAGGCTACAAAGGTAGTACCCTCTCCTAAATTAATTCAAAACCCTGAGTAGAGGTCCCACAGGGAATTGAATCCAGGCCTCCAGCCAGTAGACAACACCTTACCAAGGAACGAGGCAAGCCTAAATAGGAGGCAGATTTGTTGCTTCCCTGGAGGGGTACTCCCTATATTGGGATGGTAGGTATGACCGTCATGTTTTTTAGGGGCAAAAATTGCCAGTCTGGTATTTTTTAGGGGTTGTTCAAGAAAATTTGTGTTAAACCAAGAGCCTGGTAATTTTAGGGTTTAAAAACGTGAAGCTATTGGACTGTTTGCAGCCCGGTGTTTTAGCAAACATGTGTACTGAACAAAAGTCCTGCGGCGAACGTTCTATTACACGCATGCCTTTATTAACTGAATATGGCGTTCAGCGCAACACAAGGGGTTTAAACGCCCACCTGTTAGCTACCTAAGGAAAATTTTCAGATTTCAATTGGCATGTTTTAGGGTAATTTTAAAAATGATGAACAAATAATAATTATGTGATATTGACTGTGTAACCATGCGATGTGTTTCCAGTCTGGACCCAAAAATCGATCCTTGCTCACCATAGAGTCTCCAGTAGCTCAGTGGTTAGAGCATCTGACTAGAGTACGGAGGGTCGTGGGTTCAAGTCCCATCTGGGGCTCCGATTTTCTCAAGTTTCTCCTTGACTTTAATATTGAGTAATTTTTACAATGAGAGGCTTTTTTAGAGTGGAAAGTTTTTATGACTTGGTATTTTTTAGGGTATTTGGGGGACATTTCTGACTTTGACAGTCATCCCTACCCTTTTGACCCCAAAGTACCCCCGCCCCCAGTTGCTACCATCAAACTAAGTATAGGTAATCATGTGGGGCCCAGTAAAATTAAGGATTAATTTCACAAGTGCTTTCAACTTTTTCCAAAACTGCCCAAGTCACTTTGCGATAAGAGCAAATTGAAAAAAATTGAAAACACGACTGTCAGGTGATATTAATCCTAAATTTTACAAGGAACCAGGCGATTCCATTTTTATTACCTTGAGGGCAAAAGTATTCATTCTCTGCACTATCCCATGAGAAAGCATTGCGTAATTTAACTCGTTTACCCCAAGTTTTGAGAAACGTAATAAAATCCTTGCAATCTCTGAAAACATTGGGAAATCTTCAGAAAAGGTTTGAAATCATTTCTAAGGCATTCTTATGATTTTTAAAAAAATTTGGAAAGTCTTCACAGGTATTCTGAAACTTTCAGCGTTTTTGAAACTTTTTAAAACTTTTGCAAAATCTTTGGAAATTTTTGGAAGTATACCAATGACCAATGAGCTTGAAGAAATTTTTCCCTGTATATAGAATTATATAATAGTTATTTAATCTTGAAGATGAATGGTAAGTTTCAAGTATATGTTGTACATACTTTAATCTGGAACCAAGCATCTGAGCTACAGACACGCATATCACACGCAGCAATCATATCAACTCCCCCACCAACGCAAGCTGAGTGAACAGCAGCTATGACAGGCTTGGAACACCGCTCTATTGCAGAAAAAGTTTCCTGAAACTGCTCTATGATTCCTCTCATCTTGTGCGCTTTTCTAGCAGTATCACCTTCCATGTTAAGAAATGTTCCCGCAAAATCAGTCAAATCAATGCCTTGCAGGAAAAAAACAAGAAACATCGTTCAATTAAGCACAAGATATAGCAGACCTTTTGAACATCAAATCAAAATTATAGACATTTTATGATAGTTAGATTTAAGTACTTGTTTAGGAAGATCCAAACTTGCTGTATATCCCATGTTATCTCTATACCCTCTTGCACATTTCTAATTTCAATATCTTAACTTTCCCATATCTGACTGAATGCTTCTGATCCCCTTTATCCAAATCCTTCTTGTTGAACACTCCTGACTTCTAAAAACTATCTCCATCTTCCCTGTTGAGCCCACTATTCCTTATTCGCCTACTTTTCATGTTGGCCCCTCCTGTCCCCTACACCCCTGTGTTCCCTATTGAGGCCTTGTATCCCCCATACCCTTATCTTTGACTTTTTATTGAGCCCTCTTGTCCAATATACTCCCATCTTTCCTATTGAGCCTCCTTTATACTTTAATTATATTCCCATCATTCTTTTCCAGCATTGAGCCCTCCTGTCCCCTATACCCCATCTTCCCTATTAAGACCTCCTGTTCCTATAATCACATCTTCCCTATATTTTAGCCCACCATTCCTCTTGTCCCTCATACCCATCTTACAAAGTGAGCCTTAATAATTATCTCTTATTCCCAAACTAGCTTCCCTGTCAAGCCCCCTAATTCATGAATCCCCATTCTCCTAGTTAAGCTTTCTTTTTTTCATCCCATCTTGTTGAGCTCTATTATTCTGTTTTCCAACAATGATCTATGTTCAATACACAACACACCATTTTCCTCATGTGCACAGCCATACACCCTCTCAACTCACCTGCAGTGAAGATTTTTCCAGCTCCGGTTAGAACAACAACTCGGCAGTTTCGATCATCAGATACTCTATTAAAGCATTCAGCTATCTCCCTATTATCAAATGAACCAAGAAGATATAAAAACAAGTAAATTTATTGAATAAAAAAGAACTGTCCAAGCGATAGAGTATATACACTAGAAAGCTGCAAACCATACATACTGTTATTTGTAAGAGAAAATGAACCTGGGGGGATACTCCCTATATTTGGGTGCAAGGTAGGTATATGAATGCCATACCTTTTAGAGTTAAATATTCAGTCCAGCCATACTTTTTGGGGGTTGTTAAATAAAAACCTGTGTTAACCAAGAGTCTGGTGTTTTCAGGGTTGAAAACTACAGTCTCTTGTTTTATCACACACGTAGTTAGGTTTTAGCATGATAGTAGATCGGTGAATTATAGAGCGTATCAGCCACTCGTGCTAATCACATGGGTGATAACAAAAACAGCCAATAAGAATGCACAATTTCCATATCATCATGTGTGATTGATATGAAATTTATCCCACAGTTGAAACATCTTGTCAATCTACTGCATTGATGATTGAGAAAATCTCACTAAGTATGTGACAAAAAAAATTGCATGGCCACTTCGGGATACAAATTATATCTTCTCATGTTGAAAATATCTACTTGAAGATGAAACTCATATCTCTGGGCGGCCATTTATATCCTCTGTTTAGCAAAGGTGTTTATTGAATAAGCAAGTGCCTCTGAGCATATTTGCATGGAAAATGTGCTATAATTTTATATTAAATGCAAATACACATTTCCCTTTTATACCTTTGATTGTCTCCTTCAACATACTGTAAAAGTTGCTCTACAAAAGCACCACAGACTTCCCTATGTATATAAGTTAGTTGTAGAATTTCAAAAACATACCTCCAAGCAGTTCCATTAAGTGCATTTCTTTTCTCTGGCCTGTTGAGTTCAACTTGTATTATATTTTCTTTTGGTGTGGTAACTACCAATGTCTCAAACCTGTAATCAGCTTCTGTCATAGTGTCACTGCTACACATTCTAGCGATGACATTAGGGTTTAAGCTACAATGGTTGGTCTTTGGAGCACAGACCTGCCAAAGCACTTAATGGAAAAAATAGAACTTATCATTTGTTAGTTATTGATTGTTATTAAAGTAAGTAGCATCAAACAGAGAAACATCATACTACAGGTATATTTTTGAAAATCATTGAGATCAGCTCAAAAACTCAACACAATTGACCCCCTGATAACAGGTGAAATCCAAGAAACTTGAGTTAGAGTTTTTTAGAGCAAGCCAATCTGAATGATTTTTTTCCAGTTCTAGATAACATTACTATAGAGCACTTGTCAGCCAATTAGATTGCAGCATTCATGATAGTACATGCTAGTTGACTTCTATTAATATTAACTACATATACAGTAGCTCATTAATGACCAGAAATCTTACAATTAAACAGAACTTCTGTTCAAGCTAAACCATTTGAAGCAAACACCTAAGCCTGCACCATGTGCTTTTGCTAAGTTTTCTTCATACAATACTGTATGATGAAAACTAGCGAGCTTTCACAACACTTTTTCAAATGAAGATCTATGACTATGTTTACTACAAAGTCGACAGAACTCAAGAGAAAAAGGTTGCTTTAGAAGATGAAACTTTGCAGTATGGATGCACAATGTGTAGTTCAGAAAGCAAAACTCACCTAGAAAATATTGATTTGTGTTCTGGCAACCAAAAGAAGTCAGTCCTGAATTAAACTGAAATCCATGCTTGGGTTGCCCGTGGAAATGCAAATACTGGTTTAGAAAATGATCGTAACGGAATATTCAAACTTTAAATATTCTGATTATTGGCACATCGTCATTTTAAAACATGAAACATAGATGGGGCGAAAATTCGGTTATAATGTACTGTATGTATGAAACTTATGGTCGGTCTGACCAGTCAGTTTGAACTATAATTATGAACCCGGTATAAAATATTTCGTGATTAAAACACTTAACAAGCTGAGAATTATTTATAGCAGCTATAAGAACTGTTTAAGAAAAAACTCACCTCGAGTTAAATTTCTGGGACTGCACAAAGCCCTAATCATAACTTTAATATCCAACACGGTTTGTCGATCTTGTGTTTTGTGGCGTTTAGGCTGAATGCCAGGTAACCAAGCCAGGTCCAGTGAAGCTTGGTTACCTTGCTTGCAGTCAGAATGGTGGACTAGAAAAAGTTGTGTTTCTTTATGAGCCGGGTAAAGATGTCAAATCAGCGATCTTTGTTTAGAATTTTAGCATTTGGAGATAGCCTAACCGAAGGCTGGATAGATGATGGTGCAAATTTTTGCCCATATACTACCCGACTACAGCAACTTCTCGACGTGTTGTCGCAAAATGGTACAATCACGCGATCATTTGAAGTTCAAAATAAGGGCTTAAGCGGTGAGTTTGTCCTCAATCAGATGACAACAAGACTCCCTCTCCTTCTTGAGGGCAATAACGTTTGCAATTTAGTGATAATTTTAGGCGGAACAAACGATTTGAGTGAAGCCTCGTTAGGAGATGAAGTAAAGATTTTTGAAGGGCTGAAACAACTCCATGATTTGACAAGACAACACGGTGCAAAATCAGTCGTGGTTACCTTGCCAGAAACAGATTTCTATTACAAAGATATGGGAGAGAAAGGCATTTCATACGTTAAAGAAGAAGGAGAGAATGTCAGGACTTTACTTAATGAGAGACTGAGGGATTATGCAACGCGGACCAACACGTGCTTGTGTGACTTGGCGAAGGAGCTACCGCAGGGGTCGTTGAGTCCGGAGTTGCTAGACAAATATTGGGATGACGGTTTGCATTTTACTGCAGCTGGCTATGAAAGAATGGCGGAAATTTTATTTGAAACAATAAAAATTTTACTCGTTTAATATTCCAATCAACTTACATTAAACCGCGCGTGACCTGAGTACGAAAATGGCGCGAGCTTTAAACGCCGCCGGCAAAAAGAATTGGTCGAGAACGCAAAAATCATGTTCTGTAAGAGAGAACAGTTTTTACGCTTTTGAAAATGTCACTCAACGCTGAGTCAGCTGCCATATTGATTGCTTTCAAACGACCCTTTTTTATCATAGAAAACATGTTAGCTAGCCAATGACAATATACAAAATTATAATTAAAAGCTGATGAATTATCGATCACTTCGAAACTTCAACATCCCCCGGGCGACCCCTGGACATTTGACAGCAGCAATTTCCCAGGGGCCAGGAACTTGACTTTCGGAAGTGCCCGGGGACTGGACTTTTGAACAAAAGAGAGGGGGAGGGCCGGGCACTGAACAAACAACGAAATTTTAAATTGCATCTATTTTGTTTAAGTGCCTTTAGGCTTTTAACTAGCTAACATTTTAATTATAGAACGTACTTGTAGAGATTCCATTATCGATATCCACATTAAAATACCCAACACATTCTGCAAACGTCCCTATATGTCCACACGTTGGGCCTGTATCCTCTATAACACAGATCTATGTCCAACGGGGGCGGGGACATTTAAACTCAAAATTTTTCCACATGGCCGGGCATTTGAACATCAATCTTAATTTGACCAAAAGCGATTTCAAAAGTTCAAATGTCCGGGGGGGGGATGTTGAATTGATCGATACGCAACAAAACGAAAATGAGCCTATTTAGATATTAAACTGGGAAACTAAAACCGACATTCAAAAGATGTGGTTGCTGAAGCGGGCAAAAAGTCAGAGCAAGCTCAGCGAAATTTTGCATAAGCCCCGGAAAAAATACGAAGTTACTTTTGTTGAAAGTAATAAAAACTCTCCCAATTTTCAAGTTCTAACATTATTTAGACACATGGTTATCAAAAGCAAATATTGTTTGAAGAGTAGCATTTATTAGTCGAAAAACAATGCAATTCAAGCTAGGTACCAAATTTGTAAAGCTTAAATACTTATTCGACATCTTTCTACTAGCAAATAGTCTTTTGAATGCAAAGGATTAGCGTACTCGACGCAAGATAAAATAGATGTTGGATCTTGTTGGAGATGCTTGTGGATGTACGTGAACCAATCATAAGTTACAAATATTCAACGCTTAAGACGCAAACGTACTGTTACGACATGCCTTTTGACAGTTTTTAAAATCGTTTTGTTTGATCGCGTTTCATAAGGAATTTAGTATTTTCATATTTTGAGTTAGACTCGCTTTGACAGTTAAGTAAGTTAAGAATATTTCGCAGTAGCTGTAAAACTAAACAAATTAAGAATTTAAGAATGTTACAATCAGAGAAAATAGAAAGCAGATTACCTTATTATAGGAAATTAACAATGCACGTTGACAACGCGACGAAAATCAACGTTTCACTTAATTAACGCGAATTTTACAAAAATTAGGCCTGCTTCAAACACCGTATTTTAACCGTATCGAATTAAATTCGGTGAAAATACGAAGTTTGAAGCGAGCACCGAATTAAATTCGGTAGTGAAATCAAATTCGCTTCCACCTACCGGATAATACGGTAGAAATTCAATTCGTTGGAAATAAATTCGGTGTTTGAATCACCGGTTCAATTAGCTCCGGATCAAAATCAATTTAATTCGATACGGTTAAAATACGGTGTTTGAAGCAGGCCTTAGGATTACATGCAAATTGACGCGAATTTTTACGACAATTAAGCTTTATTCACATCGATTTCTTCAAACTTGCGATTTACATCTTTGCACTTACATACAAATCTCAACATACATAGGCTACATATGTCCCATGGAAAAAAAGCAAGCGTTTACAGTTGTTAACTTTTAGGATTGCTCAAATGGATCTAGTGGGGAAACTCTGCCTTGTATTCTGGATTGTTTCAATGCCTCAGTGACCCCCGCGGATTTCCACCCGTTAAGAACAACTTTCTTTCCTTTTTCGCCTAGTAGGAATTCATAAATGTCTATAAGAATTTAAGCGTGGATTGGTTTTAGCGTTGATAGTTTCAAATCTACGGCGATTTTGGCGACATCTCTGTTTGGCTCCTTTTCCAACACTTTGGTGATTATCTTGTCTGAGGAGCCTATAGAGGAGTCGTGAGATTTTGATTTTTCCTAAATGAAAAAAGATGTTTTAAATTGACGTCGACAATGTTGTTAAAAAACGTGCATAAAATTTACATCAATATCTAGTAAGATACATTTAATAAAAATGCTAAATTAAAAGCCCAAAGAGACAACACTTTTTTACTGAAGAAGGACACACGCAGCAGTTCGAAAAAGTTTATCACAACATCGAAACTAGTTTTCTAAACTGGCTAAAATGTTTCATAATTACTGAACAGTAATTACAAAGTGGTTCTGCACACTTTCGTTTCTTGTTTTGTAGACCAAGTTTCCCATCTCAGAACAAGCTGATATGGTTGGGTTATTAAAATCAGTTTAGCTGCATACTAATCTTTTCTTCGAAATCTTTTTTTAGCTTAACACCTGGCAGGAAGAGACGAAGCGGTTTTGCTTTTTAAAGAAACAGGAATTGGAAGTTTAACGGGCGAACAGGTAGAAATTAAAAACTAGGTTTTGAAAGTTTGTATACTCACAACTTTATGGTAATTGGGACTTTCCCCGAGTCCAGTTATTGTTTTAAAAATGATAGTTTTAGAAATTAAAAACTAGATTTTAACATAATACCATTGTTTTTAAACCAAAGCAGCAGCTAGATTTTCGTACTGATATTCGCTCTCACGGCCTCTTTTGTTTTCAAAGGATTTTCAAACAGGCTTTCTTGTTGTCTTTTCGATGCATCATAAATTATTTTAGGACGTCTCTCTGTTTATCAGTTATATTGAATTGAATCCTAAAAAGGTAGTTTTCCCGAACGTGTAGAGATAATTTCTAGTACATGTAGAGATATTATCATAATATTTTTAGTTTATACCAATTGGTTCTAAGATGTTTTTTTATTAAAAAGCAACTGATTTGGGATGCTCGCTGAATCTCTAAAGTTTTAGCTGTTCACAATTGATTCGGCCGATTAGTAGAATACACTTGGGACAAGAAAAGCTTTAAAAAGACAAGAAAACTTCCTTTACTTTTTTAACTTTTACTTGGAGTGCACTGAATTGAAATAGAATGTGCTTCAAAATAGCAACAGCCGTTCTAGCAATGGTTGGCTTTGCTGCTATTGCCTATTGCGTTCTCTCTACATACTTCCCGGCACCGTTAAGCTATTTTCTTTATGGCACAGGTAATGTTGCAAAGCTTTTCTTACAAAGTTTTGATTCCGAAGTTAAATCCGAGAGAGATTTAACAGAGATGGAGGAGACGGTTCGAGGCCTTACGTTTGATCGTTACGATGAGAAGCTATATTCCAAAGTTGTTGAGGGAATTCCACTGGAAAAGTTTGAGACTGTTTTTAACAAATTATCATCTCGCTTCAAGTTGCCACAGGAAGTCAAAGACTCCATCATGGATGGACTAGATGGTGAGCTAAACAAAGAACATCTTCGAGAATTCCATTTCAATTTGGGAGAAGATGGAACTGTACGCTATGGTCGAATCGTCACATACAAACGTAACTCGTACAGCATCGACTTGGCATACTCTTTCGTCATTCTAAAGTTTCACTTAGCTCCGAGGAGAATTGAAGAGGTAATCAACAAAAAATTCTTTTTCATTACATACGACACCGAAGCCAGAGTTCGAAAAGAAGATCGTGATCTTTCCGTAAAGGGAGGAACCAGATACTTGACTTGTATCGTCTAAAGGCTCTAAACGGGTTTCGTAAGGAGTATGGCGTTATTAAAAAGAACCAGACGAAAGACGAAATCTAAATGATGTAGAATTGTGCGTGCTTGTCGGGCCAAAAATAGTTTTTACTTTGTTTGCCACATTGTTATTTGAGCTAATCAGTAAAATTGAAGTGTCGACTAGTAGCCATGCATGTGTAAATTCAAACTATTGGGTATGGAAGCGGAAGCGGAATATTAAAATGAGAGAAACGTTGTTTTAGAAAATTTAGCTTGATTACCGAAAATTCTTAATACAAACTTTGTTACACACGATTTAATTGGTTCAGAAATAGTGGATGTGATTCAAGTAATAAAGGGTTTTTTTCTTCCAAATCATTTATTCTGTCCTTTTTTTTCTTGAAAGGGAATTTCCATTTACAGGTAGATGTTTTGCTACTATCCATCGCAATTTAAATAGAATAAATGTTCAATACAGTTTAAATATTTGAGAATTTAGTAATATGAATAGATAAATGAATATCTTTAACAACGAATCTTTGTTTTTTCCAGAAAGTAATTGTGTTCGAGTGATGTTTAGCTCCGCAGGGATAAAACAAGGAACGTGGGCTCACACAGTTGGCTGGTCATGTGACTTCTTCATTACTCCTGATTGAGAGTTGTCATGACCACGCGCGCGCTACGCGGCAGTACGAGGCTCTCATTAAAGTACATTTGAAGCTAGGGAAAGTTTTTACTACTTCAGTGGATAGACCTTGCTAAATGACGAATAGTGGTGAATTTTTTCTGAAAACCTTTTATGGTTGTTGAGACAATAACAGTTAAACTCTTCAAGTGAAGACGTCACACTAGTGCTTCCGATAATTGTTTTAACAATCTGCCGCCAATCCATAACCTTTGGATGAACTTGAGCCAAAGTAAGGCTGCTGATGTCTCGCGAGGTTGGTAAAGCATTGGTACAAGTTTGGCTCAAGTTTGTTTTTAAAGTTATGGACTGGCAGATATTTAAAAAAATGCAAAATTTTTATAGCCACTCGTGACGTCATCAGTTGAATACGATTGAAACGCCAACTTGACAGCAACTTCTTTTTTTCCCTCAAATGCTTTATGATGATTGGAGGGAAAGTCTAAATATATAACAAAGCACTTAATGTATAGTCCCTCGGGGAACAAGTTAGTTTTGTTTTTCCTCGAGTCCTGGTGTTTCCCTCGACTTCGTCTCGGGAGATATTGAATGTGTGTATTGCCCTACCTGACTGAGGTGATTACATGGTGTTGATCCTTTTAAGTGATACATATATTATATAATACATTAAAGTGTGTTCTATTACAGATAAAAGCTTCTTGCCAAGTGTTAAAAACAGTAATGGTAAAGTTGTCGCTTTAATAGTCTAGGGCTTGAATCATCTTTTAACGTAGTTACAAAACGTTTGAAGCCAGTTTCTGTTAAAATACTAAACTCCTAAAAACTCAAAATCACTTCACTTTTTCTATTAAGTTAAACAAATAACAAGGACACAATAGAAATCAGGTTTCACTCTTTGGTGGACTGCGAGAAAGTTAGGCGGTTTTCCGTCAATTTGCATTGTGCTAACTTTTTCCTGTATTCAAGATATTGAATGCCTGAGAAAGGTAAGTTAACTCTCCAGTAGCTTGTTGGATCATGCCATGAAAACGAAAATGAAAGTTTGTATACTCACAACTGTATCGCCATATGTAGTTAACATTTTTGGTTGGGGAGAGAGACGTGGTATAATATGGAACCACCGGCTCAGAATTTACGCGCGTGATTGGCTGATGCATAGTTTTTGCACTTCAACTTCAAGGGCTTTTCGTAATGCGGATCACTTGTCGTTTTTCAGTCGCCGATGCGCCATTCAACTCGTTAAGCACATGGTGCGTGATTTTACATCTTCTTGTCTTTTTGATTAATTAGCAGCCATTGACTCACTGGGCCTACCGATCACTTGTTTAACATTTATTTAGTGAACCTACATAAGAGATAGCAATTACACAAAGGAATGCCTTCAAAATCCAGTGGCCTTTGCTGATTCCAATTTTCAAAGCCTCAAAATCAAATACAAGTGGTGAATCACTGAAATTGAGAGGTAACTTTATCTCGTTTAATCTGCTAAGAAAAGTACAAAACGGTGTTTCAAAAACACAAAATGTTCTACTGCTTAGTGACGCACTGAAATACTTGAAGAAATATTATATTTCTAAAGGATAGAACCTTCTACTTTAATTGAAAACAAAGTTAAGAGTATTTGAGGTGATGATCGTCACTTAGCGTATAATTTGTATTCCAAAATATTTGAGATAGAATTTATTACAGTAGTTTTCCGTAAGGAAATGAACGCACTTAATATTGTTGTAAAACTAAGATACACCAGTTTGTTATGTAAATGTTTTCGTATCAGATTCAACTCAATCATTCTGAATTGTAACAATATGTAAAGCCATGAGTTTGAGAGACAAAACAAAGAAGAAGAAGAAGAAAAGGAGAATAAAAGTAGACGTATACAAGTGCACAAGTTTGAAGACTGGTCCCTCGTTCCACAATTAACCACATAACAGTACCAACCAATTTTTAGCATTGTTTCGGTAGACGATAGGTTGGCAGGAAGCTTAACAACAAAATCTTAGATTTCATTGGATCAGCTCGTAAGAGAATCCAGCCTAAGAGAATCCAGTCAAAAACCTTATTGAGAGCTCAACGGGATTCGAACAGTGTTTGTAATTTCCCTTCGTAATACTGCTACAGAGTGCTTCTGCCAACTTGAAGATGAAACACATGCTTTTCTGATAGAGAAGACCACTTCCCGAATTAAATAAAGAAATTGTTACAGTAGGACATGCAGATGCATTTAATTGGAACATTGGTTTGCTTCAACCTAAAAAGGAAGTGCAAAATAGCTATAATGTTACCGATCGTAAACACTGCCGTTTTTTAATTAAAAAAATTGTAGCAACTGTCGTAACTGCTAAATAAGGAAGCACAAAAACAAGTCGTTTTTAAAATAATTTCGATAATAAACGCGCTCTGATTGGTCATTTATATAAGTTTCATTAGCCTGGGCAAACACGGTTTTGACGTCACGAAACTTTGATTTTTGTTTTTTTTGCACAAGAACAAAACTTCAGACGTGATAAGTTGTTAAATGTTGAAGCATTTCATATTTTTGTCGCAGCTAGGACAACAACGAAAAGTTTCTCAGTACCAAGAAGCAACAGTGAACGTGTTTGGTTTTTGAAAAATAGACATTTAAAATCAAAAATTGTCGTAAAAAATCTCGGCTCTTGCTGAAATGTCCTGTGAGTTAAAAACCTGTCAAAATAACACGGAATCTGATTGTCTTCTACTAGGTATGGAGAATCTCTCTTATGGCCAACTCATCAAAACAAATCTGTTTGGTTTTAAGTTAACGTTGTTCCTCCAAAATAATCATTTTAAAAAAGAAATGAAACACAGATACCGTGTTTGCACAGGCTAATGCAAACCCCGGTGGGTTTGCCGGAAGAAATCTCGAAGCAGACTAAAAAACTCAGTCTCGTGTTTGTACTAATCTCCCTCAATTTTTCCCAAACGCACCTCGGTTTGCATTAGCCTGTGCAAACACGATAGCTGTGTTTCGTTTATTAGGAGAAAATAAATTGAAGATTGTCGATCATGCATTAAATTCATTTCTACCCAGTAGAATTTAGATAAAAACAATAAGCTGCAAAGGGGGTTCCCCGTTCCACAGATTAAACGATAAACTTAGCACTTGTTCCAAAATCCCCATTACTGAGCCGTTACACCTTCTTTCTTGACGTTGAGCTCACAGATGGCCATTACAATTAAAGTCGGGCTTCCTTTGCTTATTTTTGCTCTCTTGTCCGTTTATGTCTGTAGAGAAGCAAGCCATTATTGTCTCGTGAACTTCGTGTGTAGTATTGGCGGAAAATTGATTGGAGTATTGTTTTCGCTTACACCAGAAACAACTCATAGAAACGAAACTGGCTCCGGGAACAAACTCTCTCCAGCACCTTCTCACAGAACAGTTCAAAGTTTGCTGATGGATTTTCTCTCGGAAGAAACCACGGAGACAGATTTGACAGCTCAAGAGGAAGAAATACGAGGTTTGACTTTCGATGACTATCGCGAGAAAATTTCCTGCGAGATGTTTGAAGGAATCAAACCTGATGATTTCGAAACAGTTATTCGCCGACATGCAAATCGCAGCAGCATACCCAACAGTGAAACAGAATCGATTTTGGATGGCCAATATGCAAGGAAGAAGAAAAAAATCGTTCGAGAATTCGTTTTTGGCAAAGGGAAACCAGGAGAAATAGTTTATGCGGTGTTTGCTACTGTCAAGAAAGACGACTTCCATCGACTTAGCTTATTCTATGTTTCAACTGAAGTTTCAACTCGCCCCAAAAAGGATCGAAACAAGAAAAGATAAGTGGTTCCTCTACTTTTTCAAAATTGGAACTGAAACGAGCATCAGATATGAACATCGGGATCTTTCCGAGAAGGTTAGAGATAGTATAATGAAGTATTTTCGTGCTAAGGCCCTTGCTGGCTTCAAAAGCGAGTACCCAATGTTGACTGAGAGGAAGGAAAAGAAACTAGAACTGTAAACACTTAAACAGAATGAAGCAACAGCGTAAAAGGAATAATCAAATGTTCGAGAATTAAGGACTTGTGACACTTTATGTTCTTTTGCACAATGGTAACGTCTAAAAACTGATGCCTGAGAAGACATGTTGAGGAAAAGAACTTATAAGCGACAATCGACTGAATTTGTTCATTTCTAATTCTTAAAGCTTCTAAAATCATACTAAATGTTCTAGAATAAACCATTGTACCTTAGCAGTTGCGTGCTGTGTTGATTTTGTTTCATTAGTATACCAAAACGATTTTTTTCAAATCTTCTCAAGTTTTAAGACGTTGCTTCTTTTATAGATTAGTTATGACTGAGCACGTCGATAGTTAAAAGTTTGTGTTGTCATAATTGACTGAGGTGATTCGGATGGTGTTTTTTAGTGATACATAGTTATATAAAACATTGAATTGTGTTCTATTAAAAATAAAAGTTCCTTATCAAGTATAAAAACTGAAAAAGGTCAAAGTTCCGCTTTAACGAATTTAGGGCTCAGATCTAGATCTTCTTTTGGCGTTATCACAAACGTTTACAGCCACTATAGATGTCAAAATGATTATCAGGCGAAACTAAACTCCTAACAAATCGAATTCGAAATCAATATTTCTTTAAACAAATAACAAGGGCACTCAATAGCAATCAGGATTCACTTTTTGGTAGACTGTGAGAAAGTTAGATCATGCTTTTCAGTCAACTTGTCCTTGTGTTAACATTTTTCCTAAATACAACATATAACATGCTTGAGAAAGGTGAATAAATTCTCCAGTAGCCTCTTGGATCATGCTATGAAAGTGAAAATGAAAGTTTGTATACTCGCAACTTTATGGTAATTGGGGCTTTCCCCGAGTCCAGTTATTGTTTAAATGATTAGTTTGAATTAAACCAAGTTACCTGCTGGACACCTCCATTTTAATAAACAATCAGAATTCAATGCGACAAGGCTCATCGTGTTTCTCTGGACACGATCGAATGACGATGTTCTTTCCCAACAACGCACCTTAAAATGCTAAAAGCCCGAAGAGACAACAATTCTTTACTGAAGAAGGACACGCGCAGCAGTTCGAAAAAGGTTCATCACAAAGTCGAAATAGCTATTCTAAAATGTTTCATGATTACTGAACAGTAATTACAAAGTGGTTTCGCGCACTTTCGTTTCTTGTTTTGTTGACCAAGTTCCCCATCTCAGAACAAGTTGATATAGTTGGGTTATTAAATCAATTTAGCTGCATACTAATCTTTTCTTGGAAATTTTTGATTATCTTAACACCTGGCAGGAGGTGATGAAGCAGTTCTGCTTTGTAATGAAATTGGAATCGGAAGTTTAGCGGGCAAATAGGTAGAAATTAAAAACACTATGCACTTTTATCAAAACTAAAGCAGCAGCCAGATTTTTGTGCTGATATTCGTCCTCTTCTTTTGTTTCCAAAGTCTTGCATTTCAAACAGGCTTTCTTGTTGTCTTTTCGATACATCATAAATTATTTTAGGACGTCTCTCTGTTTTTTAATTATATTGAATTGAATTCTAAAAAGGTAGTTTCCCGTACTTGTAAAGAAAATTTCTGGTACATGTAAAGATATTATCATAACTCTTTAAGCTTATACCAAATGGTTGTTAGACGTCTTTTTACTCAAAAGCAACTGATTTGGGGTACTCGCTGAATCTCTAAAGATTTAGCTGTTCACAACTGATTGATTCGGCCTATGAGTAGAATACACTTGGAACAAGAAAAGCTTTAAAGACAAGAAAACTTCCTTTACTTTTACTTGGAGTGCACTGGCATTGAAATAGAATGTGCTGCAAAATAGTAACAGCCGTTCTAGCAATGGTTGGCTTTGCTGCTATTGCCTTTTACATTCTCTCTACATACTTCCCGGCACCGTTAAGCTTTTTTCTTTATGGCACAGGTCATGTTGCAAAGCTTTTCTTACAAAGTTTCGATTCCGAAGGTATATCCGAGAGAGTCTTAACAGAGATGGAGGAGACGGTTCGAGGCCTTACGTTTGATCGTTACGACGAGAAGATATATTCCAAAGTTGTTGAGGGAATTCCACTGGAAAAGCTTGAAACGGTTGTTAACAAACTATCATCTCGCCTCAAGTTGCCACAGAAAGTCAGACTCCATCTTGGATGGACTAGATGGAGAGTTAAACAAAGAACAACTTCTAGAATTCTATTTCAATTTGGGAGAAGATGGGACGGTGCGCTATGGTCGAATCGTCACTTACAAACGTAACTCATACAGCATCGACTTGGCGTACCCTTTCGTCATTCTAAAGTTTCGCTTAGCTCCGAGGAGAATTGAAGAGAAATTAAACAAAAAGTTATTCTTCATTATATACGACACGGAAGTCAAAGTTCGCATAGAAGATCGTGATCTTTCCGTAAAGGAGAGGAACCAGATACTTGACTTCTATCGTCTAAAGGCTCTAAACGGGTTTCGTAAGGAGCATGGCGTTGTTAAAAAGAACCAGACGAAAGACGAAATCTAATTGATGTAGAATTGTGCGTGCTTGTCGGACCAAAAATAGTTTTTACTTTGTTTGCCACATTGTTATTTGAGCTAATCAGTAAATATAAAGTGTGGACTAGTAGCCATGCATGTGTAAGTTCAAACTATTGGGTATGGAAGCGGAAGCGGAATATTAAAATGAGAGAAACGTTGTTTTCGAAAATTTAGCTTGATTACCTAAAATTAGTATTACAAACTTTGTTACACACGATTTAATTGGTTCAGAAATAGTGGATTTGAGACAATATTGACCTCTGAAATAAGAAATAATGACACCGAAACAAGAGTAGTCGCTCCGCATCCGTTTGAGATCACGGTATTAAAAAATGTTGCTATAATTAAACACGAGAAATTTAAAACCGCCCAAAGAATTTCTCCGTTTTACGCCATTTACGTCATTTTTAGTTGCGAAACTGTCAAAACACGTGCACGTTTGTTATATATAAGGCTGCTTACGCGCGAGTTTCGCCAACCCGCGCTAAGTCAGTTAGTAAGTGATTCAAGTAATAAAGGGGTTTTTTCTTACAAATCATTTATTTTGTCCTTTTTTCTTGAAAGGGGATTTCCATTTACAGGTAGATGTTTTGCTACTATCCATCGCAATTTAAATAGAATAAATGTCCAATGCAGTTTGAATATTTGAAAGTTTAGTAACATGAATTGAATATCTTTAACAACGAATCTTTGTTTTTTCCAGAAGTAATTGTGTTCGAGTGATGTTTAGCTCTGCAGGGGTAAAACCAGAAACGTGGGCTCTCACACAGTTGGCTGTTCATGTGATTTCTACATTACTCCTGACTGATAGTTGTCATGACCACACGCGCGCCAATCGGCAATACGAGGCTCTCATTAAAGTACATATGAAGCTAGGGAAAGTTTTTACTACTTCAGTGGATAGACCTTGCTCAATGAGGAACAGTGGTGATTTTTTTTCTGAAAACTTTTTATGGTTGTTGAGACAATAACATTTAAACTCTTCTACTGAAGACGTCACACTAGTGGTTCCGATAATTGTTTTAAAACTCTGCCGCCAATCCATAACCTTTGGATGAACTTGAGCTAAAGTAAGGCTGTTGATGTTTCTCGAGGTTGGTAAAGCATCAGTACAGGTTTGGCTCAAGTTTATTTTATAAGTTATAGACTGGCAGATACTTAAAAATAATGCAAATCTCTTGGAGCCACTCGTGACGTCATCAGTTGAATACGATTGAAACGCCAACTTGACACTGGCATCAGAGAAAATAAAATATTTAGGTGAGGCGGATTTCCAAAGGATTGAGGAAAAGGGCAGTCCAGCAACAGCACATCTTCTATAGTTCTTTAAGGTCTGTAAGTCTGCAATCTCCATGCGTCGCACTCTAGTCAACTTACATGTGATGTTCACAACGGACTCTGGTTTTTAAACAGCGCGAGACCTGAGTACGAAAATGGCGTGAGTTTTTTAATGCTGCCGGTAAAAGGAAAGAGTGAGTGTGAATCTCGCGCATGTTTTGTGAGAAAGAACAGTTTTTACGCTTTGAAAAGTGTCACACAACTCTGATTCAGCTGCCATATGAATTGCTTACAAATAAGCATAATTATCGTAGAAAACTTGTTTGCCAGTGACAACATACAAAATTATACTACAAATCTGACAACAAATTAAAATGAGCCTGTTAAGGTCTTAACTGGGAAACCAAAACGGTAAAAATGCGGTTTGCCGCATTCGATGTAAGTCAGCAAGAAAACGATTTGCCAGGTTTTTCGACGAATGATGGTTTCTTTTGGTATGGAAGGAAGTTCAGTGGTTATTCAGTAATTCAACGAGTATAGAAAAACCCGGCTATGAAACAGTTAATGGGGAAACCATTAGAAATGTAATTGAAACTGGGTTGATTGAAAAAGCAAGCAAAATTTCAAAAGGAGCCCAGAATTCTGCCACGAAAGAAGTTAGATAGTTTACAGCAGCTTGAATGAAGTGAAGCTTGTAGACGAGGAACAAGAGCCATTAGAAGACATCAAAATCTTATTCTTATTCTGCAACGCCTTTAGCTAACGTATAAATTTCAGAACAGTACCTTTTCTTTTACTTTTCTCAGAACCTCAACAACATCACTCTAATTGCGACTAGTCAGGCGGAATTCTTTAACCGGAGGCGAAGCGTTCGTAAAGATGAAGTCTTTCACACTCGTGTAAGGTGATTAATGTAGCCGGAACAACACGCCAGCCTCCACCAGCAGCGGAAACTTTACAATCGCGCGAGTATTTTTTCTAAAATCTGTTAGTACAAATACTCAACATACAAAACGCAAAGCTAAGTTAAACAAAGAACAAGGACACTCAATAGAAACCAGAATTCACTCTTTGGTAGACTGTGAGAAAGTTAGGTAATGTTTCTCCGTCAGTTTGTCATTATGTTAACTTTTTTTGTATGGATACAAGATCAAACATGATAAAAAGATGAAATATATAAAACGTTTTACGGTTTTCACGCGTTAAAATTTAAAATTTAAATATACATTGACGTTTCGACTTCATTTGTGGAAGGCTTCAAACTTGATGAAGCGATGAGCGTTCGTAAAGATGAAGTCTTTCACACTCGTGTAAGGTGATTAATGTAGCCGGAATAACACGCCAGCCTCCACCAGCAGCGGAAACTCTACAATTGCGCGAGTATTTTTTCTAAAATCTGTTAGTACAAATACTCAACATACAAAACGCAAACGCACCGACCAGACTTTAGAATTGTTCGGTCGAAGCTACAAAGCTTGGGTTTTAGCCAGGTTACTGGAATAACGTTATGAAAAACACTTAAAACCTGGTTCAGCACTCGTGAGATAAGCACAAACACAAGCACAGGAAAACCCAAGTGTGAACATGCATGAAATAAGCAGATCTAGAAGAACAAGCACAAAAAGAAAAAGCAGTTTCCTTGCTCTTGTGCTTGTGCTTGTGGTTACGTCGTTTGTTTCACCAGTGTGAACATCCGTGAAATAAGCATAAGCATGTCGTCATCAGTTCACTTTGCGCATGCGTATTTTTCATCTTCTTGTGCTTATTTCGCGTGAGTAAACATCGGTTCCTTATGCTAGTGCTTGTGTTTATCTCACGAGTGTGAACCAGGCCTTAGGACATGAATTACAAATGTGTTCAAGGATAACCGTAGAATCGAGTTTAATGACAACTTTGTACTGGATTCCCGAATTAAACAAAAAATTCATACAGAGGGCATGCAGCTGAAATTATTTTGAACATTGGTTTGCTTTAACCAAAAAAGGAAGTACAAAATAGCCATAATGTTACCGTATGTTACTGTATGTTAAAAAACATTTAAAAAAAATATATATATATATATTTTGTAATAACTCTAACTGCTAAAGAAGGAAGCACAAAAACAAGTTGATATGAAGTCAGATTTAAAATTGTCATGCATGAAATTAATTTCTTTAACAGAGTTTGAATAAAACAATAAGCTGCAAATCAGGGGGTTTCCAGTTCCCAACTTAGCGTTGTTTCTTGACAACATTAGAGCTCACAGATGGCCATTACAATTAAAGTCGGGCTTCCTTTGCTTATTTTTGCTCTCTTGTCCGTTTATGTCTGTAGAGAAGCAAGCCATTATTGTCTCGTGAACTTCGTGTGTAGTATTGGCGGAAAATTGATTGGAGTATTGTTTTCGCTTACACCAGAAACAACTCATAGAAACGAAACTGGCTCCGGGAACAAACTCTCTCCAGCACCTTCTCACACAACAGTTCAAAGTTTGCTGATGGATTTTCTCTCGGAAGAAACCACGGAGACAGATTTGACAGCTCAAGAGGGAGAAATACGAGGTTTGATTTTCGATGACTACCGCGAGAAAATTTCCTGCGAGATATTTGAGGGAATCAAACTTGACGATTTTAAAACAGTTGTTTGCCGAATCGCAAATTGCAACAGTATACCCAACAGTGAAACAGAATCGATTTTGGATGGCCTATATGTAAGGAAGAAGAAAAATTCGTTTTCGGCAAAGGAAAACCAGGAGAAATTGTTTTTGCAGTGTTTGCTACTGTCAAGAAAGACGACTCTTTCATCGACTTAGCTTATTCTATGTTTCAACTGAAGGGTCAAGACAACAAAATACAAGTGGTTTCTCTACTTTTTCAAAGATGAAACTGAAACGAACACCAGATATGAAGATTGGGATCTTTCCCAGTAGGATAGAGATAACACAATGAAGTATTTTCGTGCTAAGGCCCTTGCTGGCTTCAAAAGCGAGTACCCAATGTTGACAAGAAACTAGAACTGTAAACACTTAAACAGAATGAAGCAACAGCGTAAAATGAACAATCAAATGTTGGAGAAGGACTTGTGACACTTTATGTTCTTTTGCATAATAGCAACGTCTAAAAATTGGTGCCTACTGAAGAAATGTTGAGAAAAAGGACTAATAAGCGACAAAAAAAGATTGCTGCAATCAACTTAATTTCTAAATCTCAAATCAAACTAAATGTTGTAGAATAAATCATTGTACCTATAATATTGTATAAACTAGTAGTTCTTACAAAGAATGCAGTGCTGCCGGACGGCAAAAAGATTTTTAGTTTTCTTGTTAGCTTTGAAAATTTGTTTGGTTTATGAAGAAAAGAAAAATTGTATAGGCGTTTCCAAGATCAATTAAAAACTCATATTTGTCAGTTATCAAAACTGAGTTGAGAAACAGAACAGAAACCATTTTTTAATATTTGGTCCTGAAAGAAAGCGCCGTAAAAGCACATTGCCTTCCTCTGGAAAGCTCGTTAAGGCTTTCAGATGTTTGATGAACGGTTCCTTGCAGCGAGTTCGATGCATAATTCTTATCTGATCTGTACCTGATCAGCCTTAATTTGTCTTTCCCTCCAACTCTGAACACGCAACCTTCAGATATATCAAAGAAGCCGATTGGCTGTTCAAAACATTCTTTCGAAAAAGTTGATTGGCTCTAACTCGTTTAACCATCCATATATGGAAACGAAAGTGAAGTTGACCCTCTGTGCCACTATATGACCGCTAGCGTCTTTCGCTCCATCAGCAACTTTTCTGATTGTTGACGTTGATAGTTAACAGTTTATGTTGTCCTAATTGACCCTGGTGATTAGTGGTACATAGTTATATAATACATTGAACTGTGTTCTTAATAAACTTAGTTCGTGCCATTCAGGCCTAAAATCTTGCTTTAAAAAGAATTTTTTTGAAAATGTTTTTGGAGACAGTCTCTTCTTCCTCAGTCATGCCTACAACAAAATTATAAAACTTGTAGAACATTTGCAAGGACATTCGACAAAATTGTGTTCTATTAAAGATAAAGTTTCTCATCAAGTAATTAAATTTAAAAAAGGTAAAATGCCGCTTTAATGAATTTAGGGCTCAGATCTTCTTTTCTCGTTATCACAAACGTTTGCAGCCACTATACATGTCAAAATGATTGCCAGTCGAAATTAAACTCCTAATAGATCAAAACCAATACTTCTATAAGGTTAAACAAAGAACAAGGACACTCAATAGAAACCAGAATTCACTCTTTGGTAGACTGTGAGAAAGTTAGGTAATGTTTCTCCGTCAGTTTGTCATTATGTTAACTTTTTTTGTATGGATACAAGATCAAACATGATAAAAAGATGAAATATATAAAACGTTTTACGGTTTTCACGCGTTAAAATTTAAAATTTAAATATACATTGACGTTTCGACTTCATTTGTGGAAGGCTTCAAACTTGATGAAGCCTTCCACAAGTGAAATCGAAACATCAATGTATTTTTAAATTTTAACGCGTGAAAACCATAAAACATTTTATAGATTTCACCTTTTTATCATGTCTTATCCACGCGAAAGCCTAAAGATTAGTAAGATAAAACATGGTTGAGAAAGGTGAATAAATTCTCTAGTAACTTCTTGGATCATGCTATGAAAGTGAAAATGAAAGTTTGTATACTCACAACTTTATTGTAACTGGGGCTTTCCCCGAGTCCAGTTATTGTTGAAAGGATTAGTTTAAATTAAATCAAGTTGCCTGCTGGACACCTCCATTCTGATAAACAATCAGAATTTTAAAGCTGTTATGGCCAGCTGATCCGATCAATTTAGGTCGATACTAATCTTTTATTGGAAATTTTTGTATTAGCTTAAAATTTGGCAAGAAGAGATGAAGCAGTTCTGCTTTGTAAAGAAACAGGAATTGGAAGTTTAGCGGGCGAACAGGTAGAATTGAAAACTAGGTTTTGAAACTTTATGGTAATTGGGGCTTTCCCCGAGTCCAGTTATTGTTTTAAAAATGATAGTTTTAGAAATTTAAAACTAGATTTTAACATAATACCATTGTTTTAAAACCAAAGCAGCAGCTAGATTTTCGTGCTGATATTCGCTCTCACGGCCTCTTTTGTTTTCAAAGGCTTTCATTTCAAACAGGCTTTCTTGTTCTCTTTTCGATGCATCATAAATTGTTTTAGGACGTCTCTCTGTTTATTAATTATATTGAATTGAATTCTAAAAAGGTAGTTTTCCCGTACGTGTTAAGATAATTTTTAGTACATGTAGTGATATTATTGTAATATATTTAGCTTGTACCAATTGGTTCTTAGACGTCGTTTTACTCAAAAGCAACTGATTTGGGGCTGCTCGCTTAATTTCTAAAGTTTTAGCTGTTCACAATTGATTCGGCCGATAAGTAGAATACGCCTGGGACAAGAAAAGCTTTAAAGACAAGAAAACTTCCTTTACTTTTACTTGGAGTGCACTGGCATTGAAATAGAATGTGCTCCAAAATAGTAACAGCCGTTCTAGCAATGGTTGGCTTTGCTGCTATTGCCTATTACGTTCTCTCCACATACTTCCCGGCACCGTTTAACTTTTTTCTTTATGGCACAGGTTATGTTGCAAAGCTTTTCTTACAAAGTTTTGATTCCGAAGTTATATCCAAGAGAGATTTAACAGAGATGGAGGAGACGGTTCGAGGCCTTACGTTTGATCGTTACGACGAGAAGCTATATTCCAAAGTTGTTGAGGGAATTCCCTTGGAAAAGTTTAAAACTGTTGTTAACAATTTATCATCTCGCTTCAAGTTGCCACAGGAAGTCAAAGACTCCATCATGGATGGACTAGATGGAGAGTTAAACAAAGAACAACTTCGAGAATTCCATTTCAATTTGGGAGAAGATGGAACTGTGCGCTATGGTCGAGTCGTCACATACAAACGTAATTCGTACAGCATTGACTTGGCGTACTCATTCGTCGTTCTAAAGTTTCGCTTATCTCCAAGAAAAATTGAAGAGGTAATCAACAAAAAGTTCTTCTTCATTACATACGACACGGAAGTCAAAGTTCGCAAAGAAGATCGTGATCTTTCCGTAAAGGAGAGGAACCAGATACTTGACTTCTATCGTCGAAAGGCTCTAGACGGGTTTCGTAAGGAGTATGGCGTTATTAAAAAGAACCAGAAGAAAGACGAAATCTAAATGACCTAAAACTGGGCAAATTCGTGGCAAAAATAATTTTTCATATTATATTGTCACATGATATATTAGGAAGAGTGTCGACTAAATTCAAACTATCGGCAAGTATCGCGGATGGAAGAGGAATTTTGAATGTTCAGTGTAGATTTCTTTGAATATTTAAAAAGTTTGATTAGTTTAGAAGTAATATAGTTGATGTGAATAGACAATATTTTTCGTAGAAATAGTAGATAATGACACCGAAAAAAATTAGTTGTCCGCATCCATTTCGGATCACGACATTGAAAAAATAAGTTTGCTATAAAAACACGGGGCATTCAAAAGAGTCTAAAGAAATAATCTGTTTTACGCTATTTATTGCATCTTCTCGCAAACGTGTGCGGTGAATGTGCGACAACAATTTCGATTGCATGCGACGAAAATTGCATGCTATCGCACAAGTGTGCGGTGGGCTTAACACAAGAAATTCGTTGCATAAAACTTGTTTGTAGAAATCAGTACTGTTATTTTCAAATGTGAAAGATAGCTGTACAACCAATAATAGAACGGCTTGTAGCTGATTTCACATGATTTCATTTCTTTATGTAAATTGTACTGAGCAGACTTTTGAAAATTCTAATTTAAAGAAAGTGTAGTTGTTGGTATGAAAACTTTGGTTGTTGTGTTTTTGCTAGTGCTTTCTCACATCAACTACAATTTGTGTTACCCTTAGTAAACAGCTTAACTCAAAGAAAGTGCTTCGTTCGGGGTTTTATTATGAAAAATTATTGTATTTTCGTATAACAGCACTTTAAAATGTCATTCAAGCAACAGTGCATTCCGTGTTCTCTTTTGTTGATTGCGAAGACAGACTAGACACAATGCAATGCAAATCCGTTATTCTTTCTCAATGAAAGTTCTCTTAATACATATGATAAACAGTTGACAACATAGAAAGTGCTTTGTACGCGATTTATTCACTCGATGTTGGGGTCGTACCTCGCTCGTTCGGGATTCAGTCCCGGGGGGGGGTACTTCGGGGTCAAAAGGGTAGAGATGACCGTCGGAAAAGTGCCCAAGAAACCCTAAAAAATACCAAGGGATAAAAAATATCCCTTCTAAAAATACCTCTCGGTTTTAAAATTACCCTAAAAATACCAATTTTCTCTTGACAGTTAGCGGATCGGCACAAAGTTCCTCGTGATATGCAGTGAATAAAGGCGCGCCCGTATTAAAACATTCGTCGAAGGACTTCTTTCTTAACATCTTAACAGTATGCACGTTTGCTAAACACGGGACTGCAAGCAGTCCAGTAGCTTGGGGTTTTTTAACCCCAAAAAATACCAGACTCTTGGTTTACCACAGAATTTCTTTAAACAACCCCTAAAAAATATCGGATCGACAATTTTAACCCCTAAAAAATACGACGGTCATACCTACCATCCCGATATAGGGAATAACCCCCCCCCCCGGATTCAGTTTAGCATCCCGTACGCCGCACCTTCTATGAAGTAAACTATATATTTACGACATGGAGTATAACAGACAAACTGTCAAAACACGTTTTGTTGTACAATGCAGTTAATGCCAATCGTGTTTGAGAAAGTAAATAGTGCACTTCATCTAAACACCTGCCTAGGGTGATTGCACGTGCGCGGCAAATTTTTTCATTTTGTGGCAAAGAATCCTAAATATAAGTATATATAATTGTACGTTTCCGCACACCTATTTGTGACGGAGGTTTTTCGTTGTAAGTTTCCGTCGCGAGAAGTACGTGTTTCCGTCAACGTTAACAAACTTCCTCACGTAGGCGACGGAACGACACACATTTTGTGCGCTTCCGTCACTTTACTGTTTTTCGGACACAAATATGCACTGACTGCACACTTATAGTTAACAATCAATTGACTGAGATGATTGGATGGTGTTAATTAATCCTTTTTAGTGATACATATACTATATAATATATTGAATTGTGTTCTATTAAAGATAAAAGTTCCTTATCAGGTGTTAAAAAAACCTGATAAAGGGATAAAATTGGCACCTTATAATTAGTATAGGGATTAGATCTTCAGCAGCACATTCTTAAGGAATAAAGCAAGGAAAGAATTTATACAAATATTGTGAACTGATTCTCAAGAAAGCTTCTCAATAAAACTAGTGACTCTCCTTTTCCATCTCACTGTGATAAAAAAAACACTGACTAATGACATGGGCCTATAAGTTTGTGAAGAAAATAGCTGACATACGCACTGATTTGGATTCTGAAAGTGACTGTGATAATCAAAGCGATGACCGTTTCACCTCTATCCTCTGTTCATCGTCATTGTGCAGTTTTGACGTCCTGGACGCAGATTCTGTACGCGCTCTTGTTGTTAAAAGTCCTAATAAATCATGTCATCTTGATCCAGTACCCACCAGCATCGTTAAACAATGTGTGGATGAACTGCTGCCTGTTCTTACGACCATTAATAACTCATCGCTGCAAGCTGGATCGTTCCCTGATCATTGAAAAGACGCACTTGTGAATCCATTGCTGAAGCAACCAGGTTTAGAACCAGTGTATAGAAATTTTCGTCCTGTCAGTAATCTGCAATTCGTCTCCAAGTTAACGGAAAAAGCTGTGGCGGAGCAACTAAATTCATATTTAGTCACCAATAATCTCCTTCCTTTACTACAGTCAGCATATCGCCCACATCATAGTACCGAGACTGCCCTCCTGAAAGTAAAGAATGATATACTAATGAACACGGACAAACAGCATGTTACTTTATTAGTGCTTCTTGATCTTAGTGCTGCCTTTGACACCGTGAACCATGTCATTTTACTTGATCGGCTGAAAACTGAATTTGGCGTTTCTGGAACTGTACTAGACTGGTTTCCTTAGTATTCATCTGATCAATCCCAGAGAGTATCTATTGATGGTGTTATGTCAGAAAAGTTCAACCTAGATTGCGGCGTTCCCCAGGGATCCTGCCTCGGGCCTCTCCTCTTTGTCATTTATTCAAGTAAACTCTTTCAAATTATTCAAACACACTTGCCTGTTGCCCACTGTTATGCCGATGACTCACAGCTTTATTTGTCATTCTAACCCGGAAGTGTTTCTTGTGAGAAGGCTGCAATTCATGCCATGGAGCTCTGCATTGCTGATATCAAAACATGGATGCTGCATGACAAACTTAAAATGAACTCGGAGAAGACAGAATTTTTAATTATAGGAACATGGTAACAGCTATCGAAGGTGAATGTCCCAGATTTGAGTATTGCAATCGGGGACTGTTGTATTGAGCCATCTACAAAGTCGATGAAGAGCTTAGGGTCATGGTTCGATTCACAGCTCACAATGGTTCCTCATATCAACAAGTCTTGCGGGTCAGCTTTTTATCACTTGCACAATATTCGAAGAATTAGGGAATATTTATCTCAAGAAGCTGTTGAAGCCTTGGTGCATGCGTTTGTTACCAGCAAAATTGACTGCTGTAATTCACTTCTTTATGGTCTTCGTCTACGCATATACTTAAAATATAACGTGTTCAAAATGCCGCTGCTAGACTTGTCACTGGTTCTGCAAGATTCTGTCGCTCAACTCCATTGTTTATATCCCTGCACTAGCTCCCTATCAAGTTTCGCATAAACTACAAGATTGTTCTTCTAACTTTTAAATGTATATATGGACTGGCTTCTGCCTACCTTGCAGATCTGAGTCTGGTTAAATCTCCTGCACGTTATAATCTGCAATCTAACTGTGCTCTCCAACTTGTCCTCTCTAGTGCAAACCACAGGGCAACCCTCCCTCGGTGATAGGGCTTTCAACAGGCCGCTCCTACCCGGTGGAATGCTTTGCCAGCAAAATTCGGAACATTTCATCTATTAACTCTTTTAAGACTGCTGTTAAGACTTATTGTTTCATACTCGCATTTAAACTTTGATTTCTTTATTATTATTATTGTCGCTGTTACTACTTTAAAATTCTTAGTTTTTTATATTTTTCATTATAATATTCTTAAATCAATTGTAACGCGCATGCGAACATATCCACATGTAGCATGCGCAAAATAAATTGTTTATTATTATTATTATTATTGATTGTGATCACAACAGCGGAGGGGTTGGCGTAGTGGTAAGAATAAGATCTCTGCCTCCCAAACCTGAGGTCCCCGGTTCTATCCCCGGCCTGATCGAGGGTTGAATATTTGGGCGACATTCTTTCTCGCTAAAGGCCACTCAGCTTTCCATCCTTCCGGGGTAGGTAAAATGTGTACCAGCTTACATGGACCGCTTTAGAGGCTGCCTCACAGATGCGCCTATATACTTCCGCTCCGCGTGGGGTAAACTGATCATTGTGAAGCGCCTTTGAGCATTCATATGGAGAAGGCGCTATACAAATGTACCACTTTATCTATTTCTTACAGAATGCTTGTAGCCACGATTTCAAAATAAACATCAGGCGAAACTGAACTCGAAATAAATCAAAATCAATATTTCTATAAGGTTAAACAATTTACAATCAAGGACACGATTCACTTTTTGGTAGACTGGGACAAAGTTGGGTAATGCTTTTCGGTCAATTTGCCTTTAAATTGTTAACTTTTTTCCTTCTATGGATACAAGATATTGCATGCTTGTGAAAGGTGAATAAATTCTCCAGTAGTTTCTTGGATCATGCTATGAAAGTGAAAATGAAAGTTTGTATACTCACAACTTTATGGTAATTGGGGCTTTTCCCGAGTCCAGTTATTGTTAAAATGATTAGTTTTGAACTAAACCAAGTTACCTGCTGGACACCTCCATTCTAATAAACAGTCAGAATTTTAAAGCTGTTATGGCTGTGTTATCAAATCAATTTAGGAAGACACTAATCTTTTAATTCCTTGGAAATTTTTGTATTAGCTTATCACTTGGCAGGAAGAGACGAAGCGGTTCTGCTTTGTAAAGAAACAGGAATTGGAAGTTTAGCGGGCGAACAGGTAGAAATTAAAAACTAGGTTTTGAATGTTTGAATACTCACAACTTTATGGTAATTGGGGCTTTCCCCGAGTCCAGTTATTGTTTAAATGATAGTTTTAAAAATCAAAAACTAGATTTTAACATAACACCATTTTTTTTAAAACCAAATCAGCAGCCAGATTTTTCGTGCTGATATTCGCTCTCTTCTTTTGTTTTCAAAGGCTTCCATTTCAAACAGGCTTTCTTGTTGTCTTTTCGATGCATCATAGATTATTTTAGGAGGTCTCTCTGTTTATTAATGATATTGAATTGAATTCTAAAAAGGTAGTTTTCCCGTATGAGACAATTTCTAGTACATGTAAAGATTTGGGCTGCTCGCTTAATTTCAAAAGTTTTAGCTGTTCACAATTGAATCGGCCGATAAGTAGAATACACTTGGGACAAGAAAAGCTTTAAAGAGAAGAAAATTCCTTTACTTTTACTTGGAGTGCACTGGCATTGAAATAGAATGTGCTCCAAAATAGTAACAGCCGTTCTAGCAATGGTTGGCTTTGCTGCTATTGCCTATTACGTTCTCTCCACATACTTCCCGGCACCGTTTAACTTTTTTCTTTATGGCACAGGTTATGTTGCAAAGCTTTTCTTACAAAGTTTTGATTCCGAAGTTATATCCAAGAGAGATTTAACAGAGATGGAGGAGACGGTTCGAGGCCTTACGTTTGATCGTTACGACGAGAAGCTATATTCCAAAGTTGTTGAGGGAATTCCACTGGAAAAGTTTGAAACTGTTGTTAACAAACTATCATCTCGCTTCAAGTTGCCACAGGAAGTCAAAGACTCCATCATGGATGGACTAGATGGTGAGTTAAACAAAGAACAACTTCGAGAATTCCATTTCAATTTGGGAGAAGATGGAACTGTGCGCTATGGTCGAATTGTCACATACAAACGTAACTCTTACAGGATCGACTTGGCGTACTCATTCGTTATTCTAAAGTTTCGCTTATCTCCGAGAAGAATTGAAGAGAAATTGGACAAAAAATTCTTTTTCATTACATACGGCACGGAGATTAGAGTTCGCAAGATCGTGATCTTTCCGTAAAGGAGAGGAACCAGATACTTGAGTTCTATCGTCGAAAGGCTCTAAACGGGTTTCGTAAGGAGTATGGCGTTATTAAAAAGAACCAGACGAAAGACGAAATGTAAATAACCTAAAACTGGGCAAGCTTGTGGCAAAAGTATTTTTTTCCTGTTATTTTGTCAGATAATTAGAAAGAGTGTCGACTGTAGATGTGTAAATTAATTATGCCTATATTTATAGGGGCAGGAAAATGATTTTTGAATCGGTTCAGTCTAGAGTACTTAATTTGAATATTTGAAGACCTAGTTTGAATATATCGACTTAGTATATACAAGCTCGGTTACGCGCAGTTTTAGTTTAGAAAAATAGATGTGAGACAATATTTACCGTGGAAATAGTAGTTAATGACACCGAAATAAAAGGGCAGACGGAAGTTGTCGCTCCGCGTCCGTTTTGGATCACGATATTGAAAAATTAATTTTGCTATAAAAACACGGAATACTCAGAAGAGTATGGATGAATTTTGGTGCAAATTTGATTTGGGTTTACGGCTTACGTGGCATTGGGTCGTATCTACATGGCATTCGGTCTTACCGATATGGCATTGGATCGTACCTACATGGCATTAGAATGTACCTGCATGGCATTGGGTTGTACCTGCGCGGAATTCCATCGTACCTGCATGGCATTCGATGGTACCTACATGGCATTGGATCGTACCTACATGGTATTGAATCGTACCTACATGGTATTGGATCGTACCTACATCGTATTGGATTGTACCTGCATGGCACTTGATGGTATCTGCATGGCATTCGATCGTACTTACAAGGTATTCTATCGTACCTACATGATATTCGATCGTACCTACATGGCATTCGATCGTACCTACATGACATTCGATCGTACCTACATAGCAATCAATCGTACCTACGTGGCATTTCTTCGTACCTGCATGGCATTAGATTCTACTTACATGGCATTCGGTCATACCTCCATCGTATTTGATCGTACCTAAATGGCATTCGATCCTACCTATAGGCATTCGATCGTACCTACATGGCATTCGTTCGTACCTGCATGGCATTCGATCGTACCTACATGGCATTAGAATGTACCTGCATGGCATTGGGTTGTACCTGCGTGGAATTCCATCGTACCTGCATGGCATTCGATGGTACCTACATGGTATTGAATCGTACCTACATGGTATTGGATCGTACCTACATCGTATTGGATTGTACCTGCATGGCACTTGATGGTATCTGCATGGCATTCGATCGTACTTACAAGGTATTCTATCGTACCTACATGATATTCGATCGTACCTACATGGCATTCGATCGTACCTACATGACATTCGATCGTACCTACATAGCAATCAATCGTACCTACGTGGCATTTCTTCGTACCTGCATGGCATTAGATTCTACTTACATGGCATTCGGTCATACCTCCATCGTATTTGATCGTACCTAAATGGCATTCGATCCTACCTATAGGCATTCGATCGTACCTACATGGCATTCGTTCGTACCTGCATGGCATTCGATCGTACCTCCATGGCATTGGATCTTACTTACATGGCATTCGATCGTACCTTCATGAGATTCGATCGTACCTACATGGCATTCGATTGTACCTACATGGTATTGGATCGTACCTACATGGTATTGGATCGTACCTACATCGTATTGGATTGTACCTGCATGGCATTTGATGGTACCTGCATGGCATTCGATCGTACCTACAAGGTATTCTATCGTACCTACATGGTATTGGATAGTACCTGCATGGCATTGGATTGTACCTGCATGGCATTCCATCGTACCTTAGTGGCATTCGATCGTACCTACATGGCATTTGATCGTACCTACATAGCAATGGGTCGTACCTACGTGGCATTCCATCGTACCTGCATGGCATTGGATCCTACTTACATGGCATTCGATCATACCTCCATCGCATTAGATCGTACCTACATGGCATTGGATTGCACCTACATGGCATTCGATCGTACCTACATAGCATTCGATCGTACCTACGTGGCATTCGATCGTACCTTCATGACATTCGATCGTACCTACATGGCATTCGATCGTACCTACAAAGCATTCGATCGTACCTACGTGGTGTTCCATCGTACCTGCATGGCATTGGATCCTACTTACATGGCATTGGATCATACCTCCATCGTATTGGATCGTAACTAAATAGCATTGGATTGTACCTACATGACATTCGATCCTACCTATAGGCATTCGATCGTATCTGCATGGCATTCGATCGTACCTCCATGGCATTGGATCTTACCTACATGGCATTGGATCGTACCTTCATGACATCGTGCCTACATGGCATTCGATCGTACCTACAAAGCATTCGATCGTACCTACGTGGTATTCCATCAAAGCACGTATGTTGCACAATGTATTCAAAGCCTATTGTGTTAAGAGAGTCGGTGCGTTCTTTTTACTCGAAGCGTCGGGGAGACGCACACTTGCATATTTGTGGCCGAAGCTGTATGTTTAGCTTGTTCCGTACGCATGCGGTAAAATTTAGCGAGAATTCGAACTCTTGCGTCGCAAGTTCATGAATCTGTCGTGTTGGATAATTTTAAACTTAACTTATTATTCATCTAAACAAAAAAATATAAATATTTCCGCACACTCACTTTGACAAAAAATCGTAAATTTTCGTCGCGAGAAGTACGCGTTTCTGTCAACGTAAACAAATTCCGTCACGGGGGCGACCAAACGGCACACATTTTGTTCGCTCTCGTCACAGTTTTTGGACACAAATATGTTTAGCCAGTTAACATTTTGTGTTGTTTAATTCAACAAAACGAGCACTGTGATTGGTTGATTCATGGTCACGTGCACCAGATCAAATTGAAACGTATCCCGACCGGGATACAATTGCCCAGTTCTTTCCCGCTCGCCGATCGAAGCGGTGCCTTCATTGTTTGTTCGTCTATGCTTTATGATGATTTGAGGGAAAGTCTAAACATACAACAAAGCACTTGGTCGAGGAGAGAGACGTGGTATAATATGGAATCAACGGCTCAGAGATAACGCGCGTGGTTGGCTGATGCATATTTTTTGCACTTCAAGGGCTTTTCGTAAAATGATATTTCTGATAACTGAGCTTTGTGAAACCGACAGAAATAAATATTTTGCCGGCATGGACCAGAGGACTGGGTCCAGTTGTCAGATGGGAATTATGGGTATATCATTGTATAATTACTGAGCCGTTAGAGATTTGAACCAGTCTAGGTTCGGCCTTCTTAGCCAACTTTTTGTTCTATAATTCCCCTTAACCTCCATTGGGGAACGGCACTTGCATTGGGTTTGGAGAGTACGTTCCCTTTTTTTCCAAAGGGTTTTGGGTTTTCGTATCCGGCAAGTGTCAAGAGTTTCTATCAGTTAAACAACTTTATATGACAGTATTGCCAAGTATGTAAATAAATTGTTTTGTGAGAGCGGAGCTTGTAAACAAATGTGAAATAAGCCAGCTTAAGGCGCTTGCTGGCCTACATGCCCAAGTATCTACACAGTTGTAATGTGTTGAATGTAGTGTAGTGTGTGATTGGGTAGTGTAGGCAAAATGTGGATCACCTATCGCTCTTCAGTGGCTGATCCGCCATTCAGCTCGTCAAGCTTATGTCGTTTTGATTTCATATCTCCTTGTCTTTTTGATTAATTAGCAGCCATTGACTCACTGGGCCTACCGATCACTTGTTAAACATTTGATTAGTGAACCTATTAAAGAGATAGCAATTACACAAAGTAGTGCCTTCAAAATCCAGTTGTCTTTGCTGATTCGAATTTTCAAAGCTTCAAAATCAATTACAAGTGGTGAATCGATCACTGACAGGTAACTTTAAATCGTTTAATCTAGCCGTGAAGAAAAAAAAAGCCTGGCTAAGAATAATACAAAACGGTGTTTCAAAAACACAGAATGTTGTTCTGCTTACTGACGTACTGTTACTAATGGCCAGAATACTGAACATTTATTGTGCAACCGTTCAGCACGGATGAATGGAATATGATTTGTACCATCTTCTTCGTAACTAACTTTATATACCTTCCTTCTTCAACGGCAATTCTTTGTATAATAACACGTTGGTTTTTGGTGAATCAATTGCCTAAAGGTAAAATTGTCAATGCCTTCTGGTCAGTGACTTATGAATTCAATTCGTTGAGTGCTCGGTAGGTGTCTTTTTCATCACTATCAAGACGAAATATCTTGTTGCTATGTTTTCGTTTTTTTGGTGGCGTTTGAACTTCAAAATTTCTGGTTTTTGTTGATCTTTCTCCGAAAGTAAAGTGCGAGCCGTTGTCAGAAAAGTCTACGAGCTTACAGTCGAGCTCTTTAATAGCTCGCATTCCCAACATACGAATGTTGTTCAACCAAATCAGGTTTAGCAGTTGCCGAGGCGTTTCTTAACCAAACGCTCCGCTTGACCAGAGCTTCTCAATCTGCTCCTCGTCGAGCGGATCACAGGCATTTGCACAGTTTCCCTTCCCAACAGACTTGAGCAATTTTCGTCTTGAAGAGAGTTTCTTCTTCAGGTCTTGTCGAAGCGCTCGTCTAAGACTCCGGTCTTTCCAAAAAAATATCTTCTCAGCCCATCCCGGTAAGTAGTGAGTGTTCCAGGCTCGTATTCTTCACCTTTTCTCTTTCTTGTATCCCTAATTTCTAGGAAAAACTGTGCTTCAATATACTGTTAGCTGTTTGCTTTGTAGCTGTGGAGAGACTGAGCGGTTTTCCGTATCGTTGTATTTGCCAGGTCATTAACCGCTGGACTGCTCTATTAGTTTCTTTCTCCGTGTTGAGAGTTTTTTGCTTTTTTGCAAAGTCTTCAACATCGTTTTCCTCCAATGGAACAATGCAAAGTGGAACTGTTTGTTTTGGTGTTGTTTTTGTCCTCGATGTTGCTTTGAAAGTCGTTCGTACTCTCACCGCAGGTGCTGTTGCTCATGCCGCTCGAAGTCTTTCGGACGTCATCAAAGTCAAAAATTAATTTGAAACACGGCAGCTCGTCATCATTTTCTGACATTTTCGTTCAAGAAATGTAGAAAACACTAAATATTTTGCAGAAAAAGGCCTGACACAAAACAAGATGTACATGAAAATAAGGATTTTTTGAAAAGGCCGCCATGACGCGCAAGAGCTGTAAAAGTTACTATGGAAACGAGACAGGTATCGAGAATTCACTGTTCAATCTACATTCTAAGATTGAAAAAAAAAATTGCGATAGAAAACCTATTGCTATTTTGAGCCGGTGATTCCACATTTTATTGCCGGCGTTGGGAGAAAACATATTTCTCAGCTGTGCCACTCCGCCAATATGGAATATAGCCGGGTAATATAATGTGGAATAGCAATCAGTTTATATTATGGTTATTGGGGCTTTCCACGAGTCCACTTGTTGTTTAATTAAACCAAGTTACCTGCTGGACACCTCCATTTTGATAAACAAGAAGAATTCAATGCGACAAGGGTCATCGTGTTTCTCTGGACACGATCGAATGACGATACTCTTTCCCAACAAGGCGACCTCGAATTGTCAAAAGCCCGAAGGGACAACACTTTTTCACTAAAGAAGGACACATGCAGCAGTTCAAAAACTTAGCGAAGTGATTCTTTTTAAGCCAAAGAATTTATCACAACATCAAAACTAGGGCCAAAACTAGCTTTCTAAACTGAGTTGGCAATGTGTTTCATGATTATATCATTGACCTAACAACAATTACAAAGAAGTTCTTGTGCATTTTCGTTTCTTGTTTTATGTTGGCTCAAAGTTTCGCATCTCAGAACAAGATGTAATGGTTGGGTTATCAAAACAATTAGTTGCCAATTAATCTTTTCTTGGAAATCTTGCTTAACACCTGGCAGGAATAGATGAAGCGGCTCAGTGCTCTGTAAAGGAACAGCCGGCAATTGAAAGTTTAGGGGTAGAAATTAAAAACTAGGTTTTAAATTATCTCACTTTTTGAAACCAAATCAGCAGCCAGGTTTTTCGTGCTAATATTCGCTCTCTTCTTTTGTTTTCAAAGGCTTCCATTTCACAACAAACTTTTCTTGTCTTTCTTCTGTTTTTCCTTTAATTTCGATGCGTCATAAGTTATTCTAGCTTTTGGACGTCTCTCTGTTTATTAACTATATTGAATTGAATCCCGAAAAGGTAGTTTTCCCGCGAGTAGATAGACTACCAACAAACTTGACGGACATAAAATGAAAGTCAAAAAAAAAAATCAAAGACGATTATCGCCATTGGCAGATTCTCACTTGTTCTTGCACAGTTTATTTTAAAAAAGACTCTTCTAGTTGGCTTCCCTTTGTTTCTGTACGTGTAAAGATGTTATCATAATATTTTCAGTTTATACCAATTTGTTTTAGCTGTTCACAATTGAGTCGGCCGATAAGTAGAATGAATACACTTGGGACAAGAAATTAGCTTTAAAGACAAGGGAGTACCCTAATCTTTTCTGCGAGTGTAGTGGCATTAAAGTAGAATGTGCTCCAAAATAGTAACAACAGTTCTTGCAATGGTTGGCTTTGCTGCTATTGCCTTTTTTGTCCTCACCATGTACCTCCCGGCACCGTTAAGCTTTTTTCTTTATGGTACAGGTTATGTTGCAAAGCTTTTCTTACAAGGTTTTGATTCCGAAGTTATATCCAAGAGAGATTTAACAGAGATGGAGGAGACGGTTCGAGGCCTTACGTTTGATCGTTACGACGAGAAGCTATATTCCAAAGTTGTTGAGGGAATTCCACTGGAAAAGTTTGAAACTGTTGTTAACAAACTATCATCTCGCTTCAAGTTGCCACAGGAAGTCAAAGACTCCATCATGGATGGACTAGATGGTGAGTTTAACAAAGAACAACTTCGAGAATTCCATTTCAATTTGGGAGAAGATGGAACTGTGCGCTATGGTCGAATCGTCACCTACAAACGTAGTTCGTACAGCATCGACTTGGCGTACTCATTCGTCATTCTAAGGTTTCGCTTATCTCCGAGAAGAATTGAAGAGAAATTCGACAAAAAATTCTTTTTTATTACATACGACACGGAAGTCATAGTTCGCAAAGAAGATCGTGGTCTTTCCGTAAAGGAGAGGAACCAGATACTTGACTTCTATCGTCTATGGCATATTGGCTATATGAAAATAGCCTGTAACCGATTTAGTTATGAAAACCCTATCCAGCAGGGTTTTCATCAAGATTATCAGTACTGCAGGAGAATATAGGAAAAAGTAATAGGAGAAGTATTGCAAAAAGCGAACCTCCTCCACACTGAATAAAGATATTAAATATAGTAGCGCTACAGCTCATTTTAATTTAGCCAGAGAATTCCGCATAGTTACTAGAGAGTTCTCCGATCCCCGATGCCTATCCAGACTGGGTGGTGGTGGTGGTGGGGGGAAGGGGGGTTGGGAAGGGCATTAAGTGCCCGCGCTGATTTCGAAGAGTCGCCATTCCCTAAGTATTCATCTGATTGCCTAGCTACAAATTTCACGACTTTCCCTCAAATTTTCGTGGAAAACAGAAATATGATAAAGTTTTGTAGTTAATGAATCTACTGTTTCCATGGTAACCAATTTTGGGAGGTGTGTTGTTTTCGTTTTTGGATTTTTCATATCTTTGACATATACTTTCACAAATAAGAACCAAAAGCAACTTTTTAGCCGAGAAATTTGTTTATTTTGTGTTAAAAAATAAATCGATATCTAGTAAAATTCTGACGTCTTAGGTATTGCGCAATAAGTCATCAAAAGTTGGGAATTTTTAAATTGTACATAATAACGAACGTTATCACAGCTAGTTAAGTTTTGTTACACCGTTTTTTTCTCAAAAGTATTTGTAATCTACAATTCTTTAATATACACTCGAATTCAAGCAATATTTTTTCACAACCCCCCCTCCTCCTTCAAACGCAATAAACATGTATAATACATGTAAATAAATAATAAAAAAACCCACCACAATTAAAATAAAAATTCGACGGTTTATGGACTGTTTTAATCATAAGAAAACATTTCCACAAAACTTAAAAGTTTTGAATAAATGGATGGTGAGAAAAGCGAGTTTTTCGAAATTATGACGTCATAATGATGTCACATTGACGTTTCACTTCAAGGAAACTAAATATTTTTTTTCTTTATGAAACCCTACCTAACCTCCAAGTTCTAGAGTTACAGGCCGCGGGCACTTTCTGCAACCCCCCCCCCTCCCTT
>JAOBAT010091527.1:18161-40910 GCA_026413305.1 Hydrozoanthus tunicans
CGATTGTTTTCGTAAAAAGTTGGCGCGCGGCTCATTAAACTTGTTCACAACTAGGGTTACGATAGAATAGAATGCTATTAGTCGAAGCTCGATTATTTCGTAAAAAGTTAGCGCGCTCCATTAAAGTTTATGCAACTAGGGCAACGACAGAATAAAATACTACAAATCCATGCTCGACCGTTTCGTAAAAATGTGGCGCGCAGCGCATCTAACTTGTTTGCAACGTGGTTTACGATAGAATAGAAACTCGATTGTTTCGTAAAAAGTTAGCGCGCTCCTTTAAACGTCTTTGCAACTAGGGCAACGACAGAACAAAATACTTCAAATCAAAGCTCGATTGTTTTCGTAAAAAGTTTGCGCGCGGCGCATTAAACTTGATTACAACTTGGGTTACGATAGAATAGAATGCTACAAATCGAAACTCGATTGTTTCGTAAAAAGTTAGCGCGCTCCATTAAACGTCTTTGCAACTAGGGCAACGACAGAACAAAATACTTCAAATCCATGCTCGATCGTTTCGTAAAAATGTGGCGCGCGGCGCATTTAACTTGTTTGCAACGTGGTTTACGATAGAATAGAAACTCGATTGTTTCGTAAAAAGTTAGCGCGCTTCATTAAACGTCTTTGGAACTAGGGCAACGACCGAATAAAATACTTTAAATCGAAGCTCGATTGTTTCCTAAAAAGTTGGCGCACGCACTAGTTTCAAAAGATAACAAAGCTGTTTAAATGTTGGCATTATCGATTTTTAACTGGTTGATGGAAAGATCAGTTCAATGTTGCCTAGCCAACTTTAATTTAAAGACTTTCGTGCAAAGATAGTCAACAGAAACAAACCGAGCAAACTATGACTGTCTTTAATTTGAAGTTGGTATATGGCATATCATGAGTATGTTTGAAAAGGTATTCGCAGCTAACAGAAGGCAAAACAACGTAGCTAGCGGGTCGGCGTTAAGTCCCTTTGCGTTGCGCCGAACATGATATGAGTACGCAGGTGCGCACGTAATTGGACGTTCGCCGAAGGACTTATTGTTCAGTACGCACGTTTGCTAAAACACGGGACTGCAAGCAGTCCAATAGCTTCACGTTTTTAAACCCTAAAAATACCAGGCTCTTGGTTTAACACAGGATTTCTTTTAAGAACCCCTAAAAATACCGGACTGGCAATTTTTACCCCTAAGGAATACGACGATCATACCTACCACCGCAATATAGGGAGTATCCTAACCCCGGACAATTGGGTAGCAAATGGTCCCTTAAAACAATAAAGTCTACAAACTACGGCTAGTTCTCAGAACCTCGTCATTGTTTTTTGTCAAGTCTCGGACTCGAGGTAGCGTGTTTTATACCCCCCCGGGTGGGGGGGGGGGGGTACTCCCTATATTGCGATGGTAGGTAGGACCGTCGTATTTTTTAGGGGTAAAAATTGCCAGTCCGGTATTTTTTAGGGGTTGTTAAAAGAAATCCTGTGTTAAACCAAGAACCTGGTATATTTTAGGGTTTAAAAACGTGAAGCTATACTGCTTGCAGTCCCGTGTTTTAGCAAACGTGCGTATTGAACAAGAAGTTCAGACAATAATCCTTCGGAGAACGTCCAATTACGTGCGCGCCCTTTATTTACTGTATATCACAATAGGCGCAACAATAGGGGACCCGCTAGCTACCCAGGGAAAATTTTCAGATTTATCATCCCTACCCTTTTGACCCGAATTCCCCCCACCCCCCTTTCCCAGGGTTTTGTACTTTTTGTCTGTGATTCTCGAATTCTCGGCGTTTCCGGCAGAGCTCGAAATCTCTATTTTGCTTCAAATTTGTCTGGTGTCTTGGTACTTGAAGTCCCTTTCTCGGAGTTTTCGTATCGTAACGAGTCGGTTTCTGATTGTCCAATTCTTTCCTAAGTCCCAGGATCGTCCCGGCATCTCGAACAGTCTCGGATTACGGGCGCTGGGATAAGTCACTGTATTAGTAAATTTATGATTAATAGCATAGCAGCTATAGCTAGCCCGATCTACGGCAACTGCCGATATATTACTAATAGGTTTGTTACCGTTATTTTTACCGACTTGTTTTTTACTGTTCATGACAACTATGCAACTAATACTAGTTAACTTTAGCTTAAGATAGTAGTTTTTGACAAGCCGCAGGCGCTGAACGAAATTTAACTTTATAATTTAGGCTGGTTTAGACTTTAGTTCTGGCAACATTAAGCATTTTAAAGATTTTGAAAGCTTACTTACGTACACACTTTTTCACAGAATGTCCTTTCTTTCAACACTGCGATACGGCGACGTGATCAAAAGTAACGCCATCAAACGATAGATTTTAACTCGCGATCATTTAGCTATTTCGGTTGTTCTGTGATGCATTCTCAAAGACAAAGGACGCTACTCACTGAGCCGTCACATGATTTCGCCTGGCCGGCGGTATTGTATTTCATTCATTATGCCAATACTAGCTTCAGAAACTTTTTCTACCCCTAAACAATGGCTTGCTTTAGTAGAACTCACTACTATTCTGAGCTGGCTCAGCCACGGAAACAATATGAGAATTTGTTTCTTCAAACGCCATTAGTATAATATGGAATCACTGGCTCAGGATAGCTGTTATTATGGATAGATATTTATTTATGGCCAAAAACTGCAAGATTAAATGACGGATTCTCATTACCTGCCTAGTTTCCATAGTGACATATAAACCTCGCTGCACTTGAAAATTGTTTTTACGGCATTTCTTGCAAAATCTTCATTGCTTTTCTAGTTTTATGAACGAAAATGTCAGACAGTGATCACTGGCTTTAAATTAATTTTTGACTGTTAAAGATTACGTCAAAAAGGCTTCGAGTGGCAACAGCATGCCACGAGTGAGAGTTCGAGCAGGTTCTAAAGCAACACCAATGCAAGGTCAACAACAACAGTAAGAGTTTGAAAAAGTTCCAGTTATCATTTTTTCCTATTTGAGAAAAAATGGTGCTGAAGATTTTTGAAAAAGTGAAATGCTTGTACAACGGAGAGAGGAACTCAACACAGCGTTACGCCGCCGCTAGCAGTACTAGTAAATGACTTGGGGTCTTGGCATATATTGAACGATACGGAAAAACGCTCAAATTCTCCAGTTACAAAGATAAAAATTTGCTAGAGTAGAGATTAGAGATACGCGAGAAAGGGAAAAGAAGGTGAAGTAAACATGCAAGTTAAAACTTAAAATTGTCGCTTTTGTCAGTTTTGACAATTGCAGAACCATCACATGTACATGTGTTGCCGTTTGAACACTTTGAAATTTCAATTTAGTGGCTTACCTCTGGATTTGTGACCATTCTGTTGCTGGTATGATGGTAAACAAGTGTTTTCCAAGGCCCAGTCGAGGTTCAATTTAAAAAAACAACAAGAAGTAAAATTTTGCGCCATGTGTTTGACGAAGCGAGTGTAAATTATCCTTCAACCAATCACACGCAAAGCCGGTGATTCCGCATTATACCACGTCTCTCTCCTCGACGTACATTGTAAGGGTTGCTGTACGTATATAAACTTGAGACAAAAAAAACCAGAAAAATTGTTAAGATATTGAAGCTCAGTACAGAATTAAGAAGAATTAGTAAAAGCGTGTATTTACATGCGGTAGTCCGCCTCAGATCCCAATTCTATTTCGAGGTTTGTTTGCACGAAGCGCAGTTCAACACCGCACACAGGCACACAATTACAACCTGCCGACGGTCTCCTCACACTTGAACATTTGAGACCATGAGTCGTTTCCTTTTTGTCTTAGTTGTTTTCCTGAATTTATGCGGGTAGGAAATCTCTAGGCTAGCCTGCAATAACAAATCCTTTTTTCCTGTTCATCTTGATTCTTGTCCAATCAGGCGTAGGTTGTACTGTCCGAGGCTTGATTTGATCACAGGCCTACCACCCGAGAAAAATGCGATCTCGGCCGAACGCCATGTTTTTACATACAGCGCTAGGGCTGCAAAATTAAGTCCATAAAATATGTAGCCTGCGTAGCAAGCGTTTCCGTTGAGTTTTGGCGAGATTTTCCCTAAGACGCGCGAAAAATTGGGGCGAGAGAAAAAAAAAACGAAAGGAGGGGGCGGGGTAGGGGGGAGAAGTAAACGCTTTCAGACATGCCTTTGAAGTTTGGAAACCGCCCGTTCGCGAGCGAACGGGGCTCGTGATTGGTGCGGTTCGGGTCCGAGTAATTACAAGTGCCAATCAAAGGAAGGAAAAATTGCTCTTTCGCTTAATCCCAAAACAGTACCAGCTTCAAAGCACTTCGATTTGTGAGTATCCAGTTTTGAGACCGGTCTTGGATCAAATAACGTAACAGTTACAATTTGATTTAAAAACCAACAGAGTCTTGTTCAAACTGCCAAATGGCAATCAAACTGCAAGCCAAACAATGAAAGGTTTCTTCGCCGAAATGAACAGAGACATAAATTGAGCACAAAGAAGGGGACGAAAATAGCTGAATTGTGAACAAACGAAAGAACTCTACAGAAAGAAACATAAAAGAACATCAGTTAAACCTCAAAGAAAATAATGAAACCGAAGGTGCTTTAAAACAAATGCACAGCCACCCATTTCAATCACATGTGGTGATATCAAAAACAGCCAATCAGGACGCACGATTTTTCTGCTTGTTGTAGATGAAAAGATCAATAAAAGGCAAAATTACTTCCATCTCAAATTATGTGTTTGTCCTATGAAATTATGAGTAAAAAATTTGCAAAGTAAGTGTAGTATGTTTGTTTTGATCCAGCATGTAAAGAGAAAATCTCACTAAAATGCTTGCCACGAAGGCTATAAAGTATGGGTCACCACACTGCAATAAAATTGTGAAAATGGAACCTTCAGACCTTCTGGTTGTACGGCAGATGAACTAACTCTTGCTGCGTGACGCAACCGCCAAGCTTTTAGTTTTAACGGAGAACAAAGTCAAAGCTGAATTTAACTCAACTCGGCCCTCTCGCCCAAGAATTAACTGTTTGTTACTCTGGTTGTATATACTCACTGAACATGTGACTTGAAAAAGTTCTGTATAGTAATTATAAATGCCTTCACTTACTTTAGCTTGTAACTGGAAGATACAGACTCAACCATTCTGTCACTTAATTTAATTTAGGTTTGCTGGCTATTTAAAAAGCTTCTATAATATCTCGTACAAAAGTATTATTACACAAGTATAAATCATAGCTACAAGTCTAACTATTTCCTTATTTAAAATATCAAAATGGTAGGTATTTTAAAACAAACTTTTTTGACTTCTGAAGTCATCTTCGGGTAAAGTCATCTCTACCTGAAGATGACTTTTTAAGTCCAAAATGTTTGTTTTAAATTACCTTTTAACTTGAAGTACCATTTTGATTTATTCATTTATGCATTCTTTTATTTAGTAGTGAGCTTTTTAATTTGCTGTGATGATCACAAACCATGCAATAAGTCATGACTCAACTTTGTTGTTTTACACTAAGTTTGCTATAATGCAAGCACTATTCATAAATAGTATATGAATTTCAAAGCATGCAAGAATCAAGTACAATGCCAATGTATAGGATTCAGTGTCAGTGATTGTGCAACTGTCCAAAGCAGCAATTTTAATTTAAGCTTGTATTCTTTTAATTTGGTAGTTTTAACTATAATATGTGAAAAATTCATAAATATTCATAAATAGTATGTGAAAAAGAAAAGTTTTCGAGACTTTTTCTGTCCTTTTACTATTGTCAAACAAAATAGAAGCTGTAGCTTATGTCAATATTTCCCCATAAAACGAATGTTGATAAGTTTTATAAAGATTATGGCCTCCCTTTCTAAATTTAATACTGTTTTGTTAACTAAGTTGAATTCTGGAATCACCTAAACTGGTGGGTGTACCAACAAAACCTGAATGTCCATCACATTAGTGCCAGTCAAACCGGTTATAATATGCTTTCTGCCATTCTCAAATTTGGAATAAAAACTAAAAGAATCATTATTGTTTAAGTACTCCACTGGATCCAGTCCACTGCTAACTGCAACTCCTATGTCCTGTGGCTCGGCCACTGCTCCGGCAGCAGAACATGGACCGTCTTGGCCATCAGTACCTGCACTGAGTAGCACCACGCCTTCTCCTTTTAATGGATCTCCTGATGCAAATACTTCCGAGTGTTCATGCATGACCAATGATGAAGCAAGAGCAATTTCCTGATTGCGCCCACCAACCCCCTTGCCTTTGAGTGTGACAGTAGTTTCACCAGCTCCAAGGATACAAAGAGGCTTTTTGAGACTCTTACTGTTAATGACATTCTCGATGATGTCCTTACTTATAACTTCACTCAGTGTGCTATGGTCACTGTGGCCAGTCCAAGCAACCTTTGCAAGGTTTGCCAAGCCAGCTCCAAGCTCTCTTGCCTCCCCACTTAGTTCTGTTGACACGATCAAAGGGGTATAGCCAAGTGATTCTGCTGCTTGAACTGCAGCATTTACAGCGATTCTATTGCTTCCTACAATTTCATTTTGAACATGTTGAAACTCACACACACCACCTGTTTGCTTCACTCTGTTGTGGAAATTAGTTCTCCCATCAGACGAATTTGCACATTCTTTCAAATACTTTAAAACTACTGTTGGTACTTTGGTTTGGGCATCAAGATTGTCGATGATTCTGAGGCAATCTGCAGCTGTTGATAAGTCTGGTACTGTTGGACCACTTGCAATTATATCAAGGGGGTCCCCAATAACATCTGAGAGAATCAAACTAACGACCTATCAAAACACGTTAGCACTGACCATTAGTTCGTATATAAACACAACATTTCAAAAAGATTCTGAAACAATGTGGAAAAATAGGTTACACTGCTGAAATCTGCAAGCTGGATTTCTCATAACCATGAAACAGACATGAAAATGAAAAGGATTTGGATGCCCTCGTCAAAAAAAGCAGTTGAAAAGCACCAAATATGCCACTTCATAAGCGGTTTAGGTTTTTAAAAGGTAAGTAAACAATAATAAAGTTTACTAAAACGTCTTTTATGTGATATAAGTTTGCAAAAGTTTTGTGTTACACTCATGTTTACATCATGTTGTGCAAACACAGAAAAAGTTTTCTATTAGTGCTTAATTGAAATTGTTTTGAAATTAAGTTATTTTGTTTTCTTTATTAGGCTTTAATTAATTATTGTTATAATTATGATTCTAATTTGAGGTATGTATTTCTTAAATTAGACTCTTTTAGTTTACTCAAACATGGCCTGCCTTGGTTAGCATAGCTACACTTGGGGGGTGTGTGTACCAACATTATGTGTAAATCATGATCAGCAAGAAAAAACCAGGACTTAAACGTGAAAAACATATATACTTACATTATATAATTACAATATTCTAAAACACCATCTTTGTTAATGAATATTAGAGATATTTAGATAAATTTCAATTGTTTATAGATAGCTTAAAAAATTAACCAAAACTGCAATTATTTGTGACTGTTATTAAGAAAAGATAAAATGTTGCAAAGTGCTTCTGACTTTGGCATTCTTCATGTAAAAAATAATTTCAAAAACAAAATTACTTAATATGTTAACACAATATAAAATATAAAATATATCCCACTGCACTCAAGGGCATGGAATGGACTAAAAAGTGTTAAATTGTTACAAACATTATTTCTACTAGTGTTTTTACTGTAATAATTGTTATTATTACTTATATAATATTAATATCATTATTTTCTTCATTATCATAATTATCAATTATCATGAATATAATATTAAAGAGGACCCCCCAAATCCAGGAAATAGACCCCCATTTTTAACAAAAACAGGTCTAATGGACCCCCACTTTCCTAGTCCTAGATCTAATATATGCTGTAACATTAAATGTCACCTTTGCTGGGTATGCCAATTCTGCCAACTTTCCTCCTTTAAGTTGTGACAAATGCTTTCTAATTGTGTTGAGTTCATGAATGGTAGCTCCCGAGGATGCTAAAGCTTTGATTGTGACTAATTTCTCGGCTAGTGTGATGTCCTTAACCGGTAATGGCAGCAAAGCAGAACCCCCTCCTGATATTAGTACAAGAAGAAGATCATCTTCACCAACACTGTCAGCAATTTTCTTTATTTCATATGCAGCAAACTGAGCAGTTTCATCAGGAAGATTATGTTTTGCACCTTCAATGACATTTATTGCACTTTCTCTTTGCAACAGTGTCTTTGTGATAAGCTCTTCATTCCCTGACTCCTGTAAAGAAGCACGTTCAAATAAAAAAGGCAGTTAGCACAAATTAGACCATAAATTGGTGTATTTTGATGCACAGAAAAGAGTGAGTTAAAAGTGTTTTGCCCAACAATGTAATTTTGAGAACTATCTGTCAAAAAATAAAACAATTTTGATCTCAGTTTAGACTTTAGAATGACCGTTGGAAATCAAACTTGATTGATGTCACCTCTGGCTTTGCCCAAATTTGTTGTTAGTGAGCCTCTGGAGAATTGAAATTTTGTTATATTTATTGGGTTTTCTCTGCAATGGATGTTCCTATGTGCTCGCAACTTAGTTAACAGGAAGAATATTCTTTCTTGCAGAAAACAGGATATTGATGGAAATCAAAGTTGGGAAGTGAGATTTGAGATTGAAAATTTTGCCCAAGGTCTTAAACTGTATCTGTGTGAAAGACCGATAGCAAATATTTTCGTCGAAAGACTGAGTAAACAAGGTTACTAAGATATTCAATATATGGCTTTAGTTTTGATCATTAAAAGAGAATGAATGATTGTCTCTGTTCACTTGCATTGTTGAGAAATCAATCCAATATACAACTTCCTGGTCCGGAATCTGAATGGGAAGTTCGGCCAACCAGTGTAGGATTTGATTGCTTGCCCTAAAAATTTGACTTGCAATGTAAAAAAAAATTATACTCCAGCTCCCCATTTGTCTTCAACTTGGGGTTGTTTAGAGCCCGGCAGGGGGTGGGATGGTTGGCTTTACGTCTGGTAAACTAGAAAACAATGGATGTGGAAGTTTCTTGTTTACTAAATCAACCTAGCTACAACTATCCGAAGAACCTGTTTTTCGTCCAAACAGCCGTCTTGTGGAGACTGACAAAAACATTTACAACGTCTTAACTATTTAGACTAAGGTATAAACAGATCTACAAAACAGATTTTAGTCAAGATTTTTTAAAATACCTTGATAGATCGAGGCAAGCCGTGCGGTATGCTAGCCACACCACGTACAATGTTTGGTCCCAAAATATCATCAACTGCTTTAACCATTCCCATCACGGCCTTGCCAAACGCCACAACGTGTACATTCTTGTACACCATGTACTCCTTTTCTCTCACTAGCAGTCGTGTTCGATTCAAAGATAAAGCGTTTTCGACCATCTCTTGAGGAGTGACAGACTTCAGCGCAGAACGGAAAATTTTCAGCGCATTCGATTTTAAAATATCTGGCCTAGTGTGCACCAACCTTACTCCTGAGGGACCAAAATTTGAAAAATATCGGAAGTGGTACATTTTATATTATATCCGAAAGCAGCTAAAAAAAATCCAACGTCCCCTCGATGTTTATTGCTTTGCCAGCGTTCGATACAAAACCATCGGCTATTATCGGAACGATTTGACGACGTACGAAGTTTTACGAAGTTCTAACGAATGTGAACCGGTCGGTTTATAGGGGCCTGGGGCTTAACTCCATATTTGGAAAGTTTTAGGTTCCTGGGCTTTGTTTTGAGTCTTCCGCTCATTGCACATGTGAACAATCTTCAAGTTGGAAAAATCTGAACTGTTGTTGTGTTGGAGGGGTTGTTTGTTTTCTTGGCAGATTCCTTGGTAGATATGTGAAGTCCAACGGAGCTATGGTTAAACAACATGAACCGAGAATGGCGAGAAACAGCGAAGAAAACGAATCACTCGAGAAGCTCGCAACTTTGTGTCCAAGTGAAAGCTAACTAAAACTTCCTCAGTCTTGCAAAATGGCCCAACAAACTTGCTTCCTCCATTTAGGCGACATCGTCTCGTTGTATGCTGAAGGAAGTGTAAATGGCTTTATCAGTACATTAGGGTAGGAAAAGCGATTCCGTTTTATTTCATTTTTCCTGGCAGGCTAATTGTGCCGTGAGTTTTTTTTTTGTTGATAGACTTTGCATACTGTTCATTTCGCAGTTTGATAGATGATCGTTGCGTCGTTCAGCCATCGGCAGGCGATCTCAACAGTCCGCCAAAGAAATTTCGTGGTAAGTTTACAGCTGTGATTGGGAAACGCTATTACGTTATAGTGTTGTTTATTTTGGTGGAGCATTATTTTATCTCTGAATTTTTCGATGATCATTTTTTAAACGGCGACCTCAGACTGCCTGTTCAAGATTTGTCCCATGAACCGCTACTCCGCTCAGAAACAGTTCTGGAAAGCCGCCAAACCAGCAACTTCGGCCACCGACACTGTTCTGCTCAAGAAACTCCATGTAAGTTTCTTATCGTTAATATTTTCAAAATACAAGTTGAGTATTTTTTATTTATCATTCCTCAAGATTGCATTCATCAAACAGCTACTGTAAAACTATAGAACTATCGAGGATATAAATTTTTGTAGCCGTGTCGCAAAGAAGTTTTGAATGTAGCGCGTTTAAAGATGTAGTGTCTTGTAGATTTCGTCCGAGCAGTTAATTGTCGGCATTTTCGCAAGACTGGCCACGATCTCCTTTTCCAATTATCAATAAAATTTATAAATCATCGGCTTTTTTTTATAGTCGAAAAATGAATAAAACTAACTGTAGTTTGGCGTCTTAAACTATATTTTATCGTTTCAATAAACGAGCTACTTAATGTTTTGGTTGAACACTAATAATTTTTTCCTGATTTTTAATCAGCGATAACAAATTTTCAGTCAGACAGGAATTCTCCAGATGGTGTTAAAGTTGTGCTCGCTATAAGAAATATGTTGATGTACGCGACAATAACTTGTTAATTTAATAATTCAGGCTTTTAGCGAATAAGAAAATAGTTGTTGTGCCACATATATCTCTTGAAGAGAAGTTTTCTTATATTTCGTGTCAGTGTAATGCCAGAAGAGGTTTAAGGAATTAAGTCTGGTTCTGTTTAATGTTACAATGTCGCGTTTTTACTTTCGTATGTCCACAATTTCACATTATGATTTGCCTTGAAATTTTTAATTTTGTTTTCGAAATCGCTTTTATGTTTCGATGATAGGTATGTACGGTTTTTGAAGTACTGTACGTATATACAGTGCGATTTGTATTGTGTACGTATATGCAGTGCGGCAATTTGTATTTAGTGTTAGAATAAGGACGCTTTTCTAATGAATTATAATTTTATCACCTGTATAATGACGATCTTCGATCATTTGCGCAGTTCTCTTTTAAAACTAAGATTTTGAAGTATGGGTCGCTGGCTTAGACTCAGAATTTTTTTGGTCTATGTTCAGATGCTTTTTATTTTAAACTATTTCACTGCATTTCGAAAACTGTTTGCTTTTGACAGACTAACAACAGGCCACCGAGGCAGTACTTATTAAAACAAGCAAAATAATATTTATCGTTTTTGAGGAAAAATTTAGCTGTCACAGTGGTGTTTTCTGCAAGCGATCATTGACCACTCGCATGGACTCGAAAAACCCCTGGTTTGATCTTAAAATTCACATCTCTAATCAAATACAGTGGCAACATAAATAATATCGTGTGATTTAATTATTTTGCGCCACTAGAATTGTAAACATGTCATCCAGCCATTGATTGTTTTAACAAAGATTGTGGTAATAATTGACTCTTTGCAGTGCTAAAGAAAATGTTCAGTTGTAAAAAGATGATATGTATGTATAGTATATTGATTTGCTGAGGATTTTTACAGAATGTTTGAAATTGAATTGTACATAATATAATTTTATTCAAATATTACAGTCCCCATTATCAAAGTACATTGCATCGATTAGAAATATAATACTTTTTTAGAATTCTTTAGTTCCAACATATATCTAGACAAACAATAGTTATATAAAGGTTGGTTATTTTATTCAGAAAAGGCAGTATTTAATAGGGGCGATGTTATTGGTCAACTAGAGCCCAAAAGTAGGCATTTCCCTGTGCCAGGTGTTTGACATTTTGCCATCAGCATGAACATGTAGAGCCAGTGCTGATAAAACAATTATGAATCTTTTTCAATTTATTTACACATCATTTAGTTCCATAGTTTATAAAAGGTTCCATGCAACTATTTCCTGAGACCATTTTACTGTGGGGAAGACTGCTATTGCCTTTGCTGATAATGAAATGAGAATGGTGGTGCTTGCCTAGAAATATACTGTATACAATTGAAGAAGAAATAATTGATTTACAAGTTGAAAGCTCAAAAAAATTCTGGGTCACTGACAGAAATAAAACTCCTAACCCTCTGATTACTGGTCAGATGCTCTACCCACTGAGCAACGAGACTCACATGGGGAGCCAAGTTATTGGTTGAGTTCTTGTCTATTCCTGCTTAACCTATGTCTCGCAAACTGCTTGCTCAACATGGCCAATAGTGCATGGATACTTGTGCTTCTATTATCAAATGGTAGTCTGAAAACATATACAAGTTTATAAATTGGATACTTCTTCTTCTAGGCTTGAGCCATGCCCTTTTGTCTTTCAAATCCCATGACCAAATTCCCAGCTGACAAGCCTGTATCTCAAGGCCTGCGCCATAGGGGAGGCAGAGGGAGGGGGGGGGGTGCCCCCACTTCCCTAATTCTCAGACCCAGTATAAAGTTTTAGTTTTGTTCACATTCGACAAGACCTCAAGGCAACCATTGCCAAAAATTCTGAAATTGACCCATCAAACATCTTTCAAAATACCCCATGAAAATGCAGAATTGGCATTTCAGCAATTAGTACCATATATATTTACTAAAAATTTCCCATAAAAGCATGCCCAAAGCTTGCACTTTTATTTCCCATTTCTAATGGCAGTTAGGGCTTCATGCTACCTGATCATGAAACTTTATACTGTGTATAAAATTCTACATACATCAATGTTGTTGATGGGCAGTGACAAAAAATACTCTGTCACTCAATTTCTCTTGTGAATCTAGAATTTTTCCCTGTGGTAGTGCACTGTAGATACATCACTTGTAGATATTTTGTTGCCAGGTCAAAAATTAAGTTTAGTCTAGATGTTCAATGGTGTGTTCCTAAATTGTATTGTTTCTAACCAATGTTTTGTTTAAATGGATGAATATGAAGCATGCCGCAGAACTGGAAAAGAAACAGAATGATACTGAGTACAGGAAAATGTTAGGAAGTGTGGTTCAATATGGAAGTGTAATGCAGGTGTGTTTCATTTATAATGTAATGTTAAAATATTGTATGCATGGGGCTGAGTTGAAATAGATTTGTTTTGTAACACCTAACCTCTGCACAGAGCCAGTTCTTACAATTATTATAATTGACCTCCTTATACTAATGAATAATTAACTCCCAGGAAAAGAAATGCCCCTTTTGTGCTTTTACTTTGAGAAACCACTGGGCATGTAAAGCATGCTGAATCATATTAATTTTGTATTATATATAAAGTAGGATGAAGAAAGTTTAGAGTAAATTTTGAGATGAAAAAAATGCAAAACAATAACAATTTTTCAATTGCCCTTTCTGCTTGATCCACAGGTTACGGTATTGATCAGTCCCAATAATTTCTGAAATATGTGCTATAATTATTAGTATATACCAGTTCGGCTTCAAATGATTTGTCACTGGTTTAGAAATAGTAGATGTGAGACAATATTTACCTCTGAAATTGGCAGACAGAAGTAAATCGCATCACACCCGTTTCGGAAAACAATATCAAAAGAATTACAGAAAATGTCATTTATAAAAAAACAAGAAGGCAACAAAGGTTGATTTGGTTTATTGTTTTCTGGATAGTGGCAGAAAATCTGCTGAGCATCAAACGTGCAAGGTAGATAATTATATATTAATTATTAAGCCACTATCCACCGAAATTGAAACAGGATATTAAGTGTTTTAGCATATACCAGCAAGGCAATTGATTTACATATAGAATATTCCTTTTAAGACAAAAGAGAGATTTGTAAGAAAAAAGAATAAAAATTAATTCTTAATGGTTGAATCATAGAGTTCGATGAAACATCACACATAAGTAACTTAATTTACAACAGTTTTAAACTAAGTTGCTCATGCGTGAGTTTCGTTGCACTCTGTGATTCAATCAACAAACAACAGTTGGATTTCCTGTGTATACTAAACCACTTTTAAATTATATATTCCTATTTCAGTTTTGGTGTATAGTGGCTTAATGGTTAATATTCATTGACAACTATCTGCCTCACACCTTCGATGCTCAGTAGATATTCTGCCACTATCCATCTCAATTGAAATAGGTTAAGTGTTAAGCATAATAAATGCTGTCACTAATATGCAATGTGGTCATGATTGCAGCTTTTGCATGTAAAGAGCAACAAGTATTTGACAGTTAACAAGAGGCTTCCAGCCCTGCGGGAAAAGAATGCAATGCGAGTGACTCTTGATACAAATGGCAATGAGGTAAAATAATTTATAAAAAAAATCAAACAAAATTCTGCATACTTTATTATGTTATAATTATTTATTAAACTGAGCATTGTTGTGCAAAATCAGTTTAATTTCAATTTTTGAAAAGAGTTGATATATTTACTTTTCTTGTTTATCTTAATCTTGTGTTTTCCATGGCACTTAGGCCACATTATATTTATTCAGCTGTTTACATTTATAGTATCGGAGATCGCATTACACTTTTCCAGCGGGTTAGTGTAGTTGTCTTTCAATGACCACCTTTTTGTTGTTGTATTGGGTTTGTAAGTTGAGAAAAGCCAAGTTAGAATGGTTGCTTTAAGTACTATAAAGAATGTTGGTTGGCCAAACTTGAGAAACACTCAATAAAAATATGCCAAGATTATGAATTTTTCCCGACTTAAATTGTCCTCTCCAAATGACAAATTTTTAGACAAAATGACAAATCAGGTCAGTGACACATGTACCTCACTTCAGTCCATCCAATCTGGTGCCACAAATTAAAGAAGAAAGTCAGTTTTAGAATATTTGTTCTGCTCTAGAGAGTGGTTAGCCTAGTTGGTAAGATGCCAGTCTTTCATGTGGGAGGCCAAGGTTTGATTCCTGGTGCCGGACCTTCACTCAGGGTCTTAAAATAACTGAGGAGAAGGTGTTGCCTTTGCCCTAACATCTGCAAACGGTTAGACCTTCGCGACTTCTCGGATAAGGACATTAAACCGTAGGCCCAGTCTCTAGATCTCCTATATTGAGGGACTTAAAAGAACCCACAACACTTGTCGACAAAGGGTAGGGTGATCCCAGTATCCTGGTCTGTCTCTTCTAGTAACTGAGGGCAACTCTTATGAATAAAGTTGTGAGCCGTTTATAGTGGACAATCTAAGACCTTCAATACCAGACTCAACTGTAAATCATTATTAAGTGTGTTTGAGAATCTACCTATGGAAAAGGCACCATATAAATGCTAGACATTATTATTATTATTGTTGTTGTTTCCGAAAGAAATGAGTCTCTAGCAGAGCTCTGTGAATTTTTTGAAATCAGTTTGGATGGGCTGAGGCGAGATACTCATGACCTGACACATTTTGTTACTGTGTATAGTTTGGAGGGAACGCTCCAAAATTCTACAAACAATATATATATATGTCTTTGCATATTTTCATTGTAAACTATGTTTCCCAAACCTGTCAAAACAATGCTCAACAAGAACTCATTTTGAAAATCAGTTAAAACATTTATTTCATGTCATAATTATTGTTTTTAAACTTAGTTTGAAAAGTATTTTGAGGTTTTAATTGCCTGGAGCTATAGCCATGTTATAGAGTTATAAACATTCTTGATGTATACTGGGAATCTAAAAGATTTTAAAATAGTATTTAAACTTGTCTTAATTTGTAGTTAGTGAATTTTCATCTACCCTTTTCTGCTGTTGAGAGAAGTTAAAACACACCAAATAAATATTGTATCAGTTGCCATCTTTGTTACCATGTATAGCATCACTGAAAAAATTTATATGGTTGCATATTGGACATAGTAATATGACATTGTACAACATTAATGCACAAATCCTACCTATCACTTTTTAGTTAAATATGTTAACTTAGCTAAATTTATGTGGATATAAATCCTATATTTGACTGTATTTGAAGGTTGAATCAAGGGTTATAACATCAAAGTCTTTGTCAAAAAATCCCATGTATATAACAGTTTTATCTTACCCCAGGGATCATGGTTTTACATCGTGCCATATTATAAGCTGAGATCGTCTGGAGATAATGTAAGTTATCATGAATTATTGTTAATGTGAGACAACTAAAAGTTTTTGTGTTTGTTAGATCTGCATATACCAAAATTGCTCTAATAATTGAGCCCATGGAGGGGGGACATTTGAAGCTCTAGATGGGGAGTCTTATTAGAGAAGGGGCTTGTTCAGGGTTTTTGTTTAGGTTTGTAATAAAAGGGATTGTTCGGCAGATAACCGAGACAGTTTGCTATCGTCCAACTCCAAGGGTGGTGGGCAGGGATATGGGTAGGTGTGATGGGGATTTGCCTAGTGGCTGGGGTTCTGGGGGGAAAATTTTAAGGGAATAAGGGTGCATTTTAGGCTAAGTTTCTGTTTAAGGACTGCAATGAAAAACTATTCAGGAGCTTATCGGTTTACCCAGTCAAATCAGATTCCATGTCCTTTGACTGAATCACTGCCAGCCAACAATAACAACACTGATCTTTATTTTAAAAGGATAATGCTTATGAAACAGCGTAAACATCTAGAAACAATGACTTTAGTCAAAATCAAGGGAAGTCAGGTTTGCCTTAAACTACATTTAGTATTAATTGGACCCTCAAAGAAGGCATACATGTGGCTCAATGACTAGAGCCTGAAATATGATTTCACACCAAGTGTTGAATCAATGTCCACTAGTAGACATAACCTGTGCTTCTTTCATGTGGTTTTCAAGAGCACTTGTATTGTCAAGCTTATTTTTTTCTTTACTTAATTCCTTAGTACAGGTAAAATAATAAGGCTTTGTTCCCTTTCTTGCATGGTTTTCATAACTTTCACATTCATGAAGTCATTTACTGAAAAGTGCTGCTTTCTGCATCCTCCTCAAGACATCTCTTCCTTTTGATTGGCCCAGTAGGTTTCTCACCTGTTCACTGGTTTCCTGTGAGTATCCTACTAGTATGTCTATAATGATGTTTTACTGGTGTGTTTTGTAGTCTGGGTGCTGTCTTTTGAACTCCAACTGCAGACGCACATACTTCATCATCTCCTCCTCCTTTATTATTATTATTATTATTATTATTGTTATTATTATATTTTATTATATTTTATTATATTGTTATTATTATTATTAAATTAACTATTATTACTAATGTTTTAAGGAAAGTAATGTCAAAACTGGGAAGAGGACCTGTATATAATATTATGTAACTTTAATTTAATGCCAATTGGCTTGTATTCAAATCCTAATAATTGTTGATAAACCCCAGGTTGTGATTGGAGACAAAGTTGTACTCAATCCAGTCAATGCTGGCCAACCTCTCCATGCAAGCAGTCAAGAGCTCATTGATAACCCAGGATGCAAAGAGGTGTGCTTATATGTTTCAAATTTGTGTTCATGTTCATGAAAGTATAATTATTATTAATAGTGTTTTTAAACACTAAAAATAACGAGTCAATTTGTATTAATTATTTATTTTTGGGTAATTCAGTTAATATATAGCTTTCATCAAGTCATAGCCTTTTGTTACAGATCTCAATCAGTTATACAGAGATCAGGGTGCTAATTATGACCTATACCTGTTTGCTTGTCATAGAAGCTTAATTTTGGTCATATTTAGCAAGAGCTTTCAAAAAAGTTTTATTCAGGAACTTTATTTAAAAACTTAATTAAAGAGTAAATTGGTTGAAAAAACCCTCCATGATTCCCTATTTGCCTCAAAATTATCCATTAGGCAGTTTTTCTCACTCACATACATATACTCGGATGTCTTAATTAAATAAATAAAGTTTACAGTTTGACAAAATCACAGTTTGCCCTGAAACACTACCATCTGTTGGTTAATAACTGAAAGTTTATTTTCTCAGTTGTAGCATATTTTTATTTTTGCTTAAAGGGGATGAATGGCTTAGTTATAGCTCAGTAGCTATTAAAAATCAATTCAAATGAGCATTTTTAGAATGGTTAACTTGCCAAAGTGTTAATGAATATTTGACTGTGATATAAGAGTGCTCAGATTTTAAGGGGGTCGATAGTACACATTCAGCAAAAGAGATTGATGTAGACCTTTTTTCTAAAACAGTTTACGGTTTGACAAAATCACAGTTTGCCCTGAAACACTACCATGCATGTGTTGGTTTGAACTGAAAAATTATTTTCTTGGGTTTAGCATTTTTTTAAAATTTTTTGTTTAAAGGGGACGATGATTTGGTTGTTATATCTTAGTAACTGTTAAAAATCAGTTGAAACAAGCACTTTTAGAATGGTTAACTTGCCAAAGTGTTAATGATATTTGAGTGTGATAAAAATATTCAGATTTTTAGGGGATCAATAGTATATATACAGCAAATGAACATAAATTATGTTTTCCATGAAACCAAATTCAGGCAGCTACAGTAGTAATAAATGGTTACATTTTCTACTATTTTGTTAAATGGTTAACAGCAAACGAATATTAATTTAATTTACAATATTATATAGTCAGGATGACAATTATGAATGGGATTGGTGTCATATTACATTGTATCTCTATAGGATGGACACCTTCTAAGACACAGATACTTAAGGCTGGTCCTGAAGGTGTTTGTCTTAGAGAAAAGTGACTGTAATATCATGTTTGCTTTTTAGGTTAATTCTGTCAATTGCAGCACAAACTGGAAAATCTCACTTTTTTTGTCCTTTGATGAAAACAATGAGGATATACTTAAGGGGGTAAGAACCTGTAGCTAATGACAAATTTTTTGTAGTTAGTTGGAACTATGCTAACTATTGTGTTAATGACAAAGATTGGGTTTGTGAAAAAAGTAGTTAACTTTTAACAACAGTGTTTGGAAGAGTAGCTTTATTCAAATGATAGTCTGTGGTAACTTTCATTGTAGTAAACTCAGCTTCAAAATGAGTTTATGTTGGGCATTTGTAATTACTTGCCAAGCGGAATCCCTTGGGTATGGTTACTGCTTATGTCAGGGTTTGTACAGGCCCTGGAAATCCTGGAAAACCCTGGAAAATTTTTGAAGCCCTGGAAATCCCTGGAAACCACTGGAAAAGCCCTGGAAATCCCTGGAAACCACTGCTGGAAAAGCCCTGGAAATTTTTCATTTAGCCCTTGAAAATTTCATAGAATCTTCTTGAAAAAACTAGATTTCCAAAATGATGCTTTGTTTTTAAGTAACAATTTTTGCATGCCGTTTATATATTAAGTACATTAAATACAAATTTTCAGGACATTACAAAAACGTTGTTTAAACAGGTGACTTTGAACGTTAATATTTTAAACCTGGTTTTAAAAGTCCTGGAAAAACCCTGGAAAAAGTAAAAATAAAGCCCTGGAAAACCCTGGATTTTTTAAGTTCTGAAGTTGTACGAACACTGTTATATATTCAAGCTCATCATAATTAATATTCACTTGACCTTACCAGTTAGTACGCTTCACGGGGTTAATTTTCGTTGCTAGTCTTTCACAGTTATATTTAACAAAGTTATATTGAACTAATTTGCAATAGTAAACTTATATGATAAAGTAGTTATTGTCCATCTCCAATAAACTGGTACGCGTCAACACCCTTTGGCTTGTTATGGTAAAAAATACAATATAAACGCTTTCTCTAATTCAAATATAATAATGACATTATTTGTTCTTTAAGGGTGACGTTGCTAGAATGTTCCATGCAGAACAAGAGAAGTTCCTCACTGGAGATGACTATAAAAAGAAATCCTATGTGTTTTTGCGAACAACAGCAAGACAGACAGCAACATCAGCTACCAGTTCAAAAGCATTGTGGGAAATCGAGGTAATAAAAAGTATTAAACTGAGAACATTTACGAAATTCTTAAAATATCTAAAAAAATACTTTAAAAAAACACTGGAAATTATGAAATTGCCGTTCAAGTGTAAAGAAATTTTTTCAAATCTTTTTTCTTATTAATACTATATATGTAAGGGTGTTGGTGTGAAAAAAAAACTAAACAATGGCAAGATTTTGTGAGCATTCTCAAATCTTTCTAACTTGTAGTAGATCCTGTATTGTAAAAGAGGTATCAAAACAAAGAAAAAAGACAAACATTTTTGCTTCTCCTGAACTTATTACCTACATTCTTTTACCTGCCTCCGTAGACATTTCTAGAAATCCCATAGTAAAATTTAGCATGTGTTTTGCAATAATGGTGGCATAGTCCCAACAAACATAGCTGTCCACAGATTACGGTTAATGTTAAACCAGTTTGCCATACCATTTTCCTACTTTCCTTTGGTACGTTACAGCCTCTCAAACCTCAGTTAACCACAATGCCTCCGAATGGTAAAATTACGAAACTTTTTGAAAGTGATTTTTTAAATTTAAACTCAATTAATTAAGCATGTATTTATCATCGATATTTAGGAATACTTTTGTGTTGAGGATTATTTAGCTGATAGCCGTCACTGTTGTTATCATTATCATAATAATCACTTTCATTATTGTCATCATCATGTTTACCATCATAACTATCATTATTGTTAAGTCGTTATCGAAACATTGCCTTTGCCGTGTTAATTATCATAGCCATTCTCATTCTCATAATAACTATTATTGCCTGTATAATTGTCATTACAACCATTATCAGTGTCATTGTCCTAACCTTTTCATTGTCATCATTATCATCATTAGGGAAGAAGTCAAAACAATGGTATTTTTAAGGAACCCAACTTTGTCAGGAGAGGTGGTGGGTGGCGGCACATACCCCCTACCCCACCCCTCCCCACTTTTTCAGAGCTCAATTTCTCAAAACCTGGTTTAGAGGTAGTGTTTTTTATTCTATTATGGACTCCTCTCTCCACAAAGAAGGCGTTGATGCAAGCACTTTATCAATATCGATTTTATTGAACATGATATTTTCTCCTGAAATTCAGCATTTTTGAAAAAAGGTGGTGGGTGGCAGCAAGTAATATCCCACCCCCTAAATTGGGTTCCTAGGAAGTACCGTTGCTTTGACCTTTTCCCTTAGCATTGTCATTGTCGATGCCACTGTTATTTTCATTATCATTGTCAGTGCATTGTCAATTTCATCGTCATTATCATTGTCATTATCGTTGTTGTCGTCGTCATCATAATCATGCATTGTCATTATCATAATTTATCCTTGTCATTATCATTTTCCTTATCAGGTGGTTCAGCATGATCCAACCCGTGGGGGTGCCGGTCACTGGAACAGTTTGTTCAGATTCAAACACCTGGCAACTGGAGACTACCTGGCAGCAGAGGTTAGAAACAGCATTCCTCAAAACTTTGGTGATTAAATTGATTGGGACTTGTGAAACCTATTTTATTTGCCAAGTACATCTTGAAGCTCTTGTGGAACAAAATCTTGTTAATGAACCTAAACCACCTAAACCAATTTTAATTGAATTAGGTTGACGAAGACACAGCCAAAGATCCAACGCGAAACAAGCTAAAAGGGAGTGGTTCTGTTTGTCATCTGGTGCCAGTTCCGCACGGAAACGACATAGCTTCTATCTTTGAGTTGGATCCGACGACTTTAGCTAGGAATGATGCTTTGGTTCCAAGGTAGGTCCCATGAGTATGAGTGAGTGTTCTAGCCAGCTAATAGAAATACAGTGGAATCCCGGTTTAACGATATTCCCGGTATAACGATAAACATTCGTTTCCCCGGCAAAAGTTATAGTAAAATGTATGGGGCAGAACCCCGGCTTAACAATATTCGGTTTAACGATATTCCCGGTTTAGCGATCGGGATTTTGTTCCCCGAGAGCAAAATCTTTCCCAGTATAACGATAGAATAAACATGACCGGCCACAGGAAATGCTGGTTTTATAACAAAACAAAAATAAACATCAATGCTTCCGGCTGTCAACAATTATTGTTCTTGCTTACGCTCCAGCGGCCATGAATGCTGATTGATGTGTTTTAAACCGCTTTATAGATAATTGTTTATCTGCCTTTTAACAGTTCTCTTAATTTTAACATTTTGAACATAGAGTAAAAATGCGTACGTCACCCTTTTCCCGGTATAACGTTATTTTTAGAAATTTTACCACAATATCGTTATACCGGGAAATCTCGGTATAACGATATCCCGGTTTAACGATATGACTTGACGTCCCCTTGGCACATCGTTAAACCGGGATTCCACTGTAACAGGATGCCCTGTTGTAGAACATAACAGCTGTTCTCTGATTGGACACTTGCAAAACAAGCAGTAATACAACAAGCACTGAAATTGATGACGTTTGGCACATTGTTTCGAGTGATTTTTCAAAATGCTTGAGAACTTGAAATATATTGAGCTGAAACATCAACATTTTCTGCATTTTGATTATAATGATAATAATTAACAATTATTCGAGAGCGCGCGTTAGATATGAGATGGTAAATAGCCGACGAGGCTCGTAGCGTCGAGTTGGCTATAAATCATCTCATATCCAACAAGCGCGAATTGAATAATTGTTTTATTAAATTTAATTAGTTTTCTAAACTCTTCCATACTTAAAAATAACAGCTAAATTTTATTCAGA
>JAOBAT010091539.1:0-17480 GCA_026413305.1 Hydrozoanthus tunicans
GAACGTTACAGCGACACTACATGAGTCCGGGACAAAAGTCGCGAGTGATAGAATGATATCGGTGATAAATGCATATTAAACTGAAAGTCTTCATGTATTAAGTACGTAAGGACAACATGTTCTAAATTAGCAACGGAAATAATCGCTACGGGGTAAACTTCATGGAAATTCGTCAACTGTAGGACATGCGATTTTAATCTTACATTTGTCCTCTAGATATTATGTACACATGCAAGAGAAAAATATGATACCCATAGGGGGCATTTTTGTGGATTAGGCTTAACTCGATGGATGTAGCACACAATCCTCATAACGACATTTACAACTTGTGATCACTACCGGTAACGAAAAGCCCAAAAAATCCAGTGGGAAAACTGGAAACGTATTCCTCGTACCAATGCAATACCGCATACCTCCAAGGTCTAAAGGATTCCTAAATTTACATCCTCAATCTGTCTCTTGATTTGACCACCCACATTCTCACTTTTTTTACCGTCATTTTTTTCTTTCCTAATCATTAAGTTTTACACGATTTTCTCTTTTTTAAGATATTGACGACTGCGCCCCAAACCCGTGTCAGAATGGAGGAACTTGCAGAGACGGAATTGCGTCGTACAACTGCACTTGTAGAGCAGGATTTGACGACACAAACTGCACAAACAGTAAGTATTTAAAGCGAACTCCACGTTTACTTGTTACTACAACTATTAACAGTTTCATATGTTCAATTTGTTTTGTGCTAATCATAGACTTAATCTTGAAGCCTACTCCACGTTTACTTGCAACTGCAAAACTTTTTACAGTTTTATATGTTCAATTTATTATCTGCTTATTATAGACTTTGATGAATGCAAATATTAACAGTTCTATTTAAGTTCTTCTGATAAAGTAGAAAATGCTTCTTATTTTGAAAGTTGAATAACATTACCCGATGGTCGTCTGCAAACGATAATTCCTTTTTTACCTTCACTCACATCATCACGCTCACTTTCACTCTAATCATCTCATAATTACTCTGATTCTCACCATTACACTCTTCCTTGAACTTAATCTCACTCGATCTAAGAAGACGATTCCATCAGTCGGTACAAGGTAAGAACATTGCAATGACGCTAAATGTAAATGGGACAAAAGTCACGGGGGAAATAATGAGATCAGTGATAAATTCATACTAAACTGAAAGCCTTTATGTATAAAGTACGTAAGGTCAACATGCTGTACATTAGCAACGCACAAGTTCGCTACGAACTGGCCTTTACGAAAATTCGTCACTGGTAGCACATGTGGTTTTAATGTTACATTTCTGCTTTAGGTACTTATACACAGCAGACAAATATGTTACCCAGAGGGGGCACTTTGGTGGAGCAGGCTTGACTCGTTGGGTGTAGCACACTATCCTCATAACCATATTTACAACTTGTGATCACTACCGTTTACGAAAAGACCAAAAACCCAGTGGGAAAGTTGGAAACGTATTCCTCGTACCAATGCAATCACATGTTCCACAAAGCTTGAAAGAGTTCCTTAATGTAAACCCTCAATCTTTTACATCAATCTCTTGTCTTGATTTGGCCACCCTCATTCCCACTTTTTTTACTCTCATTTTTTTTCTTACTCCTTATTTTTACACGATTCCTCTTTCTTAAGATATTGACGACTGCGCGCCAAACCCGTGTCAGAATGGAGGAACTTGCAGAGACGGAGTTGAGTCGTACAACTGCACTTGTAGAGCAGGATTTGACGGCACAAACTGCACAAACAGTAAGTATTTGCAGCCAACTCTACGCTTACTTGTTACTGCAAATATTAACAGTTTCATATGTTCAATTTATATTGTGCTAATTATAAGCTTTAATGAATGGAAATGTTAACAGCTCTACTTACTTTCTTCTGATAAAGTAGAAAGTTCCTTTGAGGAAGTAGAATAACATAAACCCGATGATCTTCTGCAAACGATAATTCCTTTTTTACCTTCACTCTCATAATCACTCTCACTCTTTCTCTAATCGTCTGATACTTATTCGGATTCTCATCCTTGCACCCTTCTTCATGCTTAATCTCACTCGATCTAAGAAGATGATTCCGTCAGTCGGGAACGAGGTAAGCACGCTACGAAGACACTACATTACACTGGGGCAAAAGTAGCGAGTGATTTAATGAGATCGGTGATAAATGCGTATAGGAAACTAAAAGTCTTCATGTATAAAGTATGTAAGGACGACATGTTCTACATTAGAACATTAGAACAGAAAATATCGCTACGAGGTATTCTTTCATGGAAATTCGTCAACTGTAGGACACATGATACTAATGTTACATTTCTGCCCTAAATACTATGATCACAGCAGAGTTTTTGGTTGAGCAGGCTTTACTCGTTGGATGTAGCACAAAATGCTTATAACGATATTTACAACTTGTGATCAATACCGGTTACGAAAAGCCCAAAAAATCCATTGGGAAAACTGGAAACGTACTCCTCGTACCAATGCAATACCACGTTCCTCCAAATATGAAAGGGTTCCTGAATTTACAACCTCGGTCTCCTGTTTTCATTTGGCAACCCTCATTCTCACTATTTTTACTCTCACTTTTTCTTTCTTTCTCCTTAGTTTTACACGATTTCCTCTTTCTTAAGATATTGACGACTGCGCCCAAAACCCGTGTCAGAATGGAGGAACTTGCAGAGACGGAGTTGCTTCGTACAACTGCACCTGTAGAGCAGGATTTGACGGCACTAACTGCACAATCAGTAAGTATTTGCAGCCAATTCCACGTTTACTTGTTAATGCAAATATTTACAGTTTTGTATTTATGTTAAATATATTTTGTGCTTATAGACTTTGGTGGATGCAAACATTTTTAAAAAGTTGTATGTAGATTCTTCTGATCAAGTAGAAAATGCATCCTATCAAATAGAATAAATAAAGTCCCCGATGATCGTTTGCAAACGATAATTCTTTTTTTAACTTTCACTCTTATTATCACTCTCACTCTCACTCTAGTCATCAATACTTACTCTGATTCTCATCCTTATACTCTTCCTTAAGCTTAATATCTCTCGATCAACGAGATCAGGACGCAGCATCGTATGAAACTACATGTGATCGAGACGAAAGTCGCGAGTGATTTAGTGGGCCTGCCTACGCTACTAGTGTTCATCTCTGTTACATTTTGGTTTCAAAAAATGAAGACGTTTATGCTGCTTAAACGCTACCTTAACACTCCCTAATGCTACCTAATGCTGGCTAAACGCTACCTTAGACGCTGCCGAAACTTCTTTGAATCTTGAAATTTATGAAAATCTGTCACTGAGAAACGTCACTTTGGCCAACCACCCCGATATCTTTTATTCGCTGCTTAAAAATGTATAGAAACCTTGTGTAAGAGTTTGCGCAATCCTGTTCGATCCATAAATGTCCGTAACCAAGTCGTTCAATTATTGTTCTCATTTTGTTATTACAAATTTGCGGTTTATTTGTTTTCATGTTTACACATAACGTAGTAACCTTGGGACAGCTTACCTTTTTTTGAGGCGTGGCGACTCTGATTCTGACAAACTGTGTCGTCCAGTAGTTATAATAACTTCGAATTGTTGGCAAAAAGTTGTGCGATTTTCCCATTCTCGTCTGTATACATCAATAAATAGAGACTTTAGATTCGACAACGAATACTTCAACGTACTGCCGTTTCGAATTCCTTTGAGTTGAATAGTGCTAATTGAACCGCGGTGATTCAAACAATCGAATTTATTCGTTGTATCAATCGATAGATGGAATCGAGTTTAATTCCTGTGTCAAGAAAGTTTAATAACTTAGTTTCAGAAACGGTCGAAATAGGCCTACAAGTTCAGTATTTCCATTGGCCATACTGCGCGCTTGAGCAAAGAACCTCTTTGTGTCTCCAAAATCTCTTAAGCCCGCCACACACTTTGATGAAACTCTTTAATTAGCACGGAGTTTCCTTTAAAAACCCCTAAGAAATACCGGAGTGACAATTTTAACCTCGTGCGTTCGGCTGTGTAGCGAGCGTACAATGGCTTGTTAGCTATAGCTAGCGTGCGTGGTTCTCGTTGGCCCCGTAGTAACGCCAGACTGATCGATGACAGATAGAATATTAATAAAAAGGAGCAAGTAAAAAACATACGCAAATATAACAAACAACAAAATTAAACAAATATTACCTTAAGTACTTTGGTTTGACAATCTTTGATATAAAAATAGTTTATTTAGGGCAGAGAAAACAGAGCAGTTGAACCCAGGTAACTAGAATTGCCAAGGGAAAAGTAATTACTTTGAGTTATCGGGGTTTCGGTCTATAGGGGTTTAATTACAGTAGCTAATTATATGAGGCAACCGATTCCAAGTTAGCTGATAATTCGTGCTACCGAGGGTTTGAATTATCGGGGTTCAACTGTATAGTAGTATTTCCAGACTTCTATTTAGTTCAAATAATGAATTGGAAACTTTCAGGGGTTGGCTTGGAATTTTCTACGATACTCAGCAACAATACGTCCTACTTGGAGCAATTAAGTTCGTGGTTGCAGCCCGTTCCACTTACTAAGTGGAAAAGATGTTGGCACGGTGCATCAGACGGTTTTGCTGCTTCCACTTTCCATTCCCAATGCGACAACAAAGGCCCGACTGTTGTCATTGTCAGAGTTGGAAGCTATATATTTGGGGGATATACTGATCTATCATGGGCTCAGCAAGGTAAGTGAAACTACTTACTATTAAACACCCACTGTCGTTATTGTCAGAGTTGGAAGCTATATATTTGGGGATATACCGATCGATCGTGGGCTTTAGATTGGCGGTAAAAGAAACTACTTAGAATTAAGACCCTAATCTTAATAGCGTCAGAGTGGGAAGCTATTACTCGTGAAATATACCGATCAATCATTGGCGGGTAAAAATAAGACCCTGAAGTAGTTATTATTACGTTATTATAGATCATTTTATTTTTGATAAAACTCGCGTACTTGTGTTTAAACCTGTGTGTTGATCTTGACTGCTTCAAAATAAAATAGTTTCTATTATTAGTTTAATTCACGGTAGGTAGCTGTTCACAAGAGAAATAGCTTTCAGATGTGTTACCGTGAGAAAACTAAGTTTCCAGACTAACTTTAAAGTAAAGTTCTTGAGAACAAGAGGCTACTGGTAGCCTGCACTCGGGCCGTTATTTAATTCTTTGCAATAGAAAAATCAATTTACAGAGCAAAAAAAATCAAGTGAAGCCTCGTGCTTTTACATGCAGCCCGCTAAGCATCGTGCAATGGCCACGCAAAACCGCATGCCGATTTCGCGAGCCCACGATACCAACGCGACACGACGAAAAAAAAGAACGGCCTCGAATTATTTACTCGGTGCCTTACGGGCCGAGTAATAATTTTGAGTTTTAGTCTCGTCGAAAAGAAATAAAAACCAGCTAAACTTTGAGAAACGTGAACAACCTAGAGTTATTCTAGTCTCCGTTCACACTTGGTGCCCGCCAGTTTTACAAGTACAAACGCAACAATTCGGACAAGGTCACACCGTGCGCGACTACATAGACCTCAACCCTGTACTCGGGCACTGGATCGGGCTGCGGGTGCTTGCATCGTGTGATTTTGGTAAATCCCAGACACTTTACCCACGAAATACTGCTTTGCGTGTCCGCAAATTCTTACCTCTCTGAGATAAAAAATGAGTAAGAAGTTTGATATTTGGGTATTCCGTGTTTGAGCACAAATCCCGTGTTTGCCGGTTCGCGGGCGCTACTGCCCGGGTACTTTTTTTGTTCTTGATTGTATCCTGCATTTAAAAACAAATTCGCGCTTCGCGCTTGGGTCGTAAATATAGGAAGAAAAATACTTGGGTCCATTACTTACTGTACGGACCTCCTGCTCGGCATCCTAACAAAATGTACTAGATATTTGTAATATGTGTTAGTCTCTTAGTGTTAGTATTGTTCTGTAACTGTACCTAAACGATTTACTGAACGCACTCGCCGTTTTGCTTCAAGCAATGCTTCACTTTTGAGACATCTTCTGCTTCCGACCTGAAACTTGCTTTACAGTATTCACTTTTCACTACAATGAATTTATTATATTACAGGGCCTTGCGACTTCAAGTCCAGCTCCAATTCCTTCCTTTTCACCCTGTACAACACAAACGGGTTCAAACCACAGCGACTAGGGGTTAGAAGGTCAAGGACTGACAGTGCTATCTTCACATGTGGTAGCCTCGGTCCCTCATTTGGTTTGTTTGGTGACCTGCACATCATTAGTAACTCCAACAGTAACACTGGTTCGAGTACTAACGTATATAGCTACCAGGCGCCCAACGGCTGCTCCAGCCCTCCGTTTTGTTCAGTCTTGGCGGGAAGCAATAACTCCTGGAAAGTCTCAGATATCGAGGTGTTTTACGAGACCACCTAAACAAGTCTCATTAAAGTCCCTGTAAAGCTTATTTTTTAAAGTTTCACATGAAAAGTAGAACCTTTTAATAATAGTAATTTTCGAAAGTAAAACCATTTCTCGCCGTTCCTGTTACATAAAGCGTGCGATGAGGACGTAGCAGGAGGCATATGACGTAGCACGAGGCATGAAGCAGAGACAATCTTTTTTATTCAAAAAATTCAATTCTGGCTACAATAGTCACATCGTTAAAACTTTAACCAATGAACTATTTCCTTGAAATTGTTTGAAACAAAAACTTTATGACATTTTTTAACAGAAATAAATTTTTTTAAACAAAACCACTTAACTCACTGCTGCTACGTCACAGGTTACCAGTCCCCAGCCTGCGCGGTCAAAAGTTACATTCCAATCTTTCTTTGACTAAAAAGAAATTTTCTTTGGTTTTTCGAGTTCTGAGTTCACAGATGACAACAGTTTAATCAAAAATAAATAAATAAAACAGTTAAGCTTGAAAGGGACTTAGACTAAGGTTTAACAACATGGCTTATTCTGATGTAGCACTTTTTGATAATTCAAGTCGGCGTTATGTCTGCAGAAGCTACTTTTAATACTGAAGCATCCCGTGTCTCAATAATAGAAAAGTAATACTGTTGTACAAGAGTGTTACCTTTGAGCTTTTGACACCGTCTCCCACCCCCCAAAAATATTTGCATGCCGAATTGCCCCCAAAATACGACGTGCACTACCTATCAGAGACAGTACCCCCACCGGGGCTTCTAGGTCTGTATAAAGCGGAAATGTGTACAAAATAAACACGGAAACTTGTAAACAGTAACTGAAGCGTTTTCGTTCACGATCTAAAATGGTTGGCGTTGTAAAACAGTCAAAACTTGTGGCCTGCGTTTATCTTAATACTTTGCAATTTTCAAGGGACAAATATAGAAATGTCTCAGTTAGAGGATTACAATTGTGTAAAATAGCAAAAAGACCAATTGTGTACCATAGCAAGAAGACCAATGCTGTAAAACAATGGCATAAAAACCAAAGTTAATTAAATAGAACAAGTCCGTTAACTAAAGTATCAAAGCTACTTTTATTTTAGTTTGATCTTATCAAAATCGGTCAAAAAAAACGGTTTTCGACCAAAAATTTTTTCACTAAAGAACCTGCGAGCATAACACTGTTACAAAACGACAAAAGTTACCCTAAACGTACGAAATCGCGGGTGTATATATTATTCATAATATCATATATGTTTTAACGGGCTCAGTAAAGCGACCTCGGGCATGCGTATTGATCGGCATTATTTTCAGTACGATTGACTGGGAACATTTAAGTTAAAAGTCTAATCAATTAAGAAATTTTTTTCAGTTTCTACGTGTTAGGTGTACACTCCCTTTCTTTAACAACTTTTAAGAACCAGTCTCGAGAAAAATACTGGTTCTTTTTTTTTCTCAATTTTTAGTTACTATTTTTTTCAGGTGCAAACGTTCCGGAACATAGTCAAAGTAAAGAAAAATTTAAATCAACGAATCCTTGATTTTGTACAGTAATGTAATAAAATAAGTTCGCGGCCATCCCTCAGACAAAGGTGTGTGTGTGTTCCAGCTTAGCATGCTCTAAAATTGTAGCCAATTTTCAGCCTGGCGTTCTTATAAAAAAAAGAGTGTAGCTCGACAGCGTAATACTAGTAACTACCAAACAATCTATAAATACTTTAAAATAAGTTAACACAAACTGATGGTAACTTCTCGTTACAAAGTTGTCTATTCAAGCCACACTTCAACCCTCCTTTAGTTAAATCTTGCAGTTACATTCTCTCGGAACAGAGCTGTTTCCATCGGAACCGACCAGCTAGCGTTTGGTCGTGGATGTGTCATAGGCCTAACATGACAGAAATTTGTGTTCAATATTGGTGGAATACAGCCTCCGTTATAAATGGCTCTCTGTCCGCACTCGTTAATTGGACGAAACGTCGGAACAAACATTTCACTGTCACTGCTGGGGCAGCTTATACGTGTAAAATTGCAAGGTTCCTTTACCACGTCTTTTTTGTTATGAGGGAACAGAACAGGCTCGTTTCTAGATGTTCCATTATTTTGTCCGTGTTGATCTACGTTTTTCGTGGAGTTCGTGCCAAAGGTATTAGATCTATCGTGTCGATTTTGACCATTTTGAAAAGGAAAAGACTTCCTATTCAAAATGTTTCGTTCAAAGGTCCCACGGCGGATATCATAATCTCTTAAACGTTCAGTAATCTCATTCGCAATTAGTGTAACAGGAAGAAAGGAATCGCTTTCGTTGTGTACAGGGCGTTCTAGAATGGAATCAGCAACTGAAAATGACACAACACTATCCGACTGTACTTCTGCGACATTGCTCGGCCGGTCGCTATCATAGTTTTCAACACTGTTGATGTTTTGTTGTGAAACAGGAGAGCTTGCCAAAAAATTATTTTGTCCAAGAAACGAAGTTAAAGAAGTAGATTTTTCATTTTCTTCCTTTGAAATCAATGCAACTTCGTTACGGTTTATGTCTTCGCTGGTCAGACACGTGGAATCAGTAATTGGGGAAGAATTAGTGTTAGTTTGAGACCCAGTGCAGTGTAGGTATTTCGTGGATTCTCCTAACAAGATCTTTTTAGCGGGTTCTACGGAGTCACTTTCAACTTCTTCACTGTCGTCTTGTGGGGAATTCGGTTCAACGTTACTATTTCGTCTACATTTTGTTCTCTTTAGCTTCTTCTTGTGTCTTTCATACTTTTGAAAAGATCTAGGGGATAAGTCTTTCGACGACATCACTGAATTTGGGACCGGTGACGAAAAGTTGCGTTCCTTCGCACAGTTAAAATCTTCCGCAAGGCCTGTACTATCTACCTTTGCAACAATGTTGGTTAAGTCAAAGCACAATTCTTTATCCACACTCAACCCGAAAGTATCATCTGGTGATGTTACAATTTTGGGATTAAATAAGTTTTGATCTGACGCCAAACAGTTTGTTTCCGTTTTAGAAACACAACTTAATATTAACGACTTACGCTCTCTTTCACTGTCTTTAGTATCGGAATTATCAGGTGAAGGCTTTCTAACGTTTTTTTCAAAAAGTCTCGTCTTGCATTTTGTGAACCTATCTGAACACGAGCATATTTTAAGATCCTTTGGAGAAGTTTTCGTTGGTAAGGTCAAAATCTGAGTGTATGGATCGTCTTCTGTGGAGAGAAGATCCTCTACTTTCTCCAACTGAGCATTCTCTACGTAGTTCTCATTACAGTCCCGTTGGGAGTTTGTTTCTGGGTATGCATTCAGCTCACAAGAAATCTCTACAACTGGCCCACTTTTCGTTGGTTCTGACAAGCGCTCTGTTTTTTCGTAGCGAGAGTTCTTCGAATCTGTAAGTGGGACCTTTTTCGTTGGTTCTGACAAGCACTCTGTTTTTTCGTGGTGAGAGTTCTTCGAATCCATAACTGGCACACTTTTCGTTGGTTCTGAGCAGCGATCTGTTTTTTCGTAGCGAGAGTTCTTCGAATCTGTAAGTAGGACACTTTTCATTGGTTCTGACCAGGGCTCTGTTTTTTCGTGGTGAGAGTTCTTCGAATCTATAACTGGCATACGTTTCGTTGGATCTGAGCAGCGCTCTGTTTTTTCATGGTGAGAGTTCTTCGAATCTATATCTGGCAAACTGTTCGTTGGTTCTGACCAGCGCTCTGTTTTTTCGTGGTGAGAGTTCTTCGAATCCATAACTGGCACACTTTTCGTTGGTTCTGAGCGGCGCTCTGTTTTTTCGTGGTGAGAGTTCTTCGAATCTATAACTGGCACACTTTTCGTTGGTTCTGAGCAGCACTCTGTTTTTACGTAGCGAGAGTTCTTCGAATCTGTAAGGGGGACACTTTTCGTTGACTCTGACCAGGGCTCTGTTTCTTCATGGTGAGAGTTCTTTGATGAACACACAGTCACTTCATAAGAACAATTTTCTTTTGCTTCAAAACTGGATGTTTTACTGCATAATTCGTAAGGTTTTTGAACAGACCTACTACACTTCTTGACCCATTGAGGGTAGAGGTCTGAAGAAAAGCTTCGTTTCTTCTTTCTTGTGTTGCTGTCTTCATTTACGTTGAAAATGACTTGGTCTGGTTCGCTTGCATCTTCATATGCCTCAGAATGTGATCTTTTCAAAATGGGTTGAGGTATCTTAACAAAATCTTTAATGGATCGAGGAATCTCGAGACGTTCACGATATTGAACAGAAGTATCAAGAACAAATGCGTGGTTTTTACACCCAGAAACGTTAGGCCAGTTTGCGACAGCAGGCAGCGATTGATACGGTATCGCAAAACAAGTTGTTCTAGTTGAGGTCTCGAGACGCGATACAATGCAACACATTCTCCAGGGTTCAACACTTGGAAAGATTCCTAGGCAAAAGCAAAACCAAAATTACAGTGAGATGGCAGTTTCAAAAATGCAGCAAGGCACTACTTGCGCAACATACTGTACTGGGCGCTTCCCCGGGTAAGACTCCCCCTCCGCAAGCACCCAAAAATTAATAGTTTGTGATGGGGATGTATACCTTTTTAGGCGTTCCAAGGTTTCCTGAAAGTCTTTTTTTTCATACCGGATCGAAACATTGACAACAATAACTCTCTTCTATAGTTTTTCCCAAAACATTTTGTTTAATTTCTTACTTTCGATGACCAAACCTCGTTTTCCTAAATTAAAAGAAACTTATTGACTTACTACTGTAAGCACACTTATTCTTTGTCGATGGCAATCACTGTTAACATTCCGCTTCGGTAGCACACAATAAAGACCGAAATAAAAAGAATTTAGTTTAAAATCTGAGAAAGGCAAAGAAAGTGAGATTAGCGTCAAAATCCAGGTTCTAACATGTAGTTTCGAAGAAGGTATCCAAGAAACGCCGAACAACTGGGAGGTAAAATTGAAAACGAGTTCTTACACACTTTTTTGTAAGCTTTCCAAAATTTAAAAACTGAACATAAGACTGGGCAGTACCCAACATGTTGGTCTGATTCATTTAGAAGAGGTTCATTTTGGAAAGCTATGTGTATGTTAATAAAGCAAAAAAAATGTGAACAAATATTCATCAATGGGACATGGACAGTAAAAAAATACGCATATAAATGGAACATTCATTATAGTAAATGCCAACTAAAATACCAAGTGTCTGAAGGTTGAGGGCAAACTTCTTACCTAATCGAACAGCTAAGCAACTAGATGGTAAAAGATAAATTTTCGTCGTTGAGTCTACTTGTGCAACACCTGCCTGTTTAAAAGAAAGGTCCCACGAGTTACGATCTGGAGAATTAGAGCACGAAGCCTCGCTGAGCCCTGACGTAATCCTTAGGGGCATAAGAAAAAACTCACATCGAGTTACTTTCCTGATCTAGCTTGGCTTCCTCTTACAAACTGGCAAAGGAATCATGAAGGGCTGTTTTTAAAATTGACCATGATCCGAGGAACTAAAGCACTACTAAGCCCCTACGTAAATTTTGAGGGTCACAAAAACTCACACAGAACTCCCCGCCTGATACAGCTTGGCTTCCTCTCAAAAACAGGCAATTTCCAAGAAATGAAAAGGCATCATAAAAAGGTGTCTTCAATGCTGAGCCAAAGTCCTTACCACATGTATGGTTACTTCCTCTATTTTTTGAAAAACAATATGTGCCTCCTATCGTTATTCTCGGTAGCTTATGGGTTCTAGGGTAACATTTGAATTTGAACTTTAACCCGGGAAGACAACCGTCAACAAGCTGATTTTACCGCTATTGTCAATCATTTTTTAAAAAAATATTAATCAGTTTTGTAACAGTGGAAGAGACAGAGACACAGGGCAGAGCCCCAACTGCATGTCATTAACCCCTAAACAATCACGACAGTTGAGAATCCCGAATGGCTGGAGGCAGAAAAGTTGGCTATTTACAAGCTTGGTGGACTTGACTCTGGGATCACCGAGTCCAGATCTTGTCAGTAGACAGAGTGGGATTTGAAACGCGACAACAGCATGCAAATCCGGCACCCTAACCACTGAGCCATATTACCTCCAACGTAATTGTTGCTGTTATTAAAACAATCGTTTCAGATATCGTAAATGTCGTTTCTTTCTTTCATAAGTCTCTATAAACTAACTCATTGTTCTTTATACAAGAACATTCAATACTCTTTAAGTGGAAATTGAAATTTCACGTTACAAATACTCACTGCTTTAATTCTCTTCGACATCGTCCTTGTGAAACTTAGAAAGCTATCCATGCAAGGTGCCGTTGCTTTAAATGAGCATAAACTGAAAATTTCACCACGGTAGGGAACTAAATAAATACAAAACATTGTTAAAATTGCTTCAGGAAATACTTACCATAAAGATTTCTTACAGGGTTCACACTGAAGAAGAAGACTTCATGACTTTTCCATGACAATATATTTCCGTTAGTAGAAAAAACGAGAAATCAAATAATCCAATCCTACTTACACTTATTTCAACTTTAATCATAGTTTTCTCGGTACATTTGCACTCAATAACATTAAGTCTCACGTATACGCGGGGCTAAATCTCACTATTGTGCATGTCGTAACTTGCAGTGCACAATAATTGTGCAACTTCCAAGTAAACAAAATTGCTTCCTAGCACGCTATAACAAACTTGTGTTTGATTGATTGTTGTCATCCAGATGAGAACATGCAGTAGAAGTACAAACAAACTTTTTCCCCTCTTACACTAATTGATAATTAAAGAAGGGCTTCTGCTACGCTTGTCGACGTATCAAATTACAATGTTGCTGAGTTTTGTGAGAAGGAGAGGAGAGGCAAATTCTTTAAATACTGAACTGGAATCGAAGCGATAATAAGACAAGTCATACATTAGCTAAAAATCTATACGGAGAATAAAAGAGCAGAAGCAGAAGCTGTATGCTTAATTGCACTATACGTACGTGGTGCTGCCCAAGCCGATCGGATGTCACCAGGAATCGCTTTTTCCAACTCTACCAATGAAATCTTTTTTGTAACGTCCAGATACGATTTCCTAAAATTCATGATTAAATAAAAAAATTTTTTTTGAAAAATAACTTTAAATTAAAATAGCTGGATAGTTTGAAGCAAAACTTAATTCATGACAACAATATTTTAATTTTAACAGCCCACAATGACTACAGCAAAGGTAAATACTAACTGACACTCAGTCACTTCATTGCAAAAAATCTTCAACTGTAATAATGTGAACCTGTGCGTTTTCTAAAAGGTGTTTGGCTTTTTATCTATTGTGTAAAAATAGATATAAAAGAGTCTTACAAAAAATTTAGGCCAAGTTTATGTCCAGCGGTCAGAGTTACCAAGCCAATACTAGTGTTCTTGTTAGTTATCAGCCCCCTCCACGCCACATTTCCACTGCCGTCCGACAAAAACGGTAAGTCGTCGTGCTGCATGTATGAGAAAAGATAGAAATAAAGTCAATTAACATTAATGTCCTATCGAAAAATACGTTCCAGGGCTCAGTTGTACGAAGCCAGGATAATCTATCCTATAATCTAGCCTATAACCTATAAGTCTTTCTATTTTAAGCACTATAACTAAACTGAAAGTTGTTTAAGGTCCATTGAAATAGAACCCGCACCTAGATTTTTGTCAAACTTTCCTCATTGGTCAATCATTATATGCAAACTGAAAAAATGGAATAAAAAAGAGGTGTGCCCGTGTTAACTTTTGAGATATGATAGATATAAACATCCCCTCCAGGGCTATTTTTCTGCTGTTGTAAGCTTGAACTAAAACTATGGATTCCTCATGTTGCCAACCAAGAAAACATCGAGAAGCGTAAGGGAAATAAAGGAAATAACGTAAAGAGTTCTTCTGGATAAGGAGAATAATTTTCTTGTGATTTTAAGCAAAAACATTTATTGTAAGGAGGCATTTTTGTGGGCTTTTGTAGTTTATATGTTTCCAATACCTCAAAAACAGTGTTTTCTTGTCTATTTTTTCATATTTTTCCCCATTTGTAACACTCAGATTTTTCCTATTTTTTCTCTTCAGATAGTCGTGTTGAAATTTCACTGACGAAAAAAAATTGTGGGGTACCCGTGCTTATTTAAGAGAAACTCTAGGAAAACTGGCAAAACATGTGCTTTTTTACCCCATTTCCGAGGGGAGACTGGAACGAGTTAAACAAAAAGCCCCTTATATTATGAAGAAAACTACTTCTTTGCATTATTTTTTCTGGTATGTCTTCGAGAGCTCAACACTGACTATGACAAAAATGTGTAAACCTTTTACAATTTCTAATACGCGCAGTAAAGATGCGCGATGCAAAACTTGGGAATTACCTTAACAACATTTTACCCCAGGGTGCTATAGAAGCCATTTTGTAATTGGTATTCTTATAGCTCTATATAAGAGCTTTTCCACCACTTCTATTCAACTGTATCTGGATAAAAGTGCCTACCTGACTATATTAAGTTCCCGAAATAACCTTTCAAAATACTGCATTCAGTGCGAATAAAACTCAAAACATACGACGATGATTTATGACCTCACATGGTTTGAAAGGACTCCAAGCTGCTCTATACTAGCCTTTAAAGCGAACTAGCGAGTTCTTTGCCCACATTATACATGTGACATCAAACATAACTAATAAGCTTAAAAAAATTCGCAGCTTTGGCGCTTAAACAAGCATTTTGTCTTCGTAAATTCGCCGCGAAATTTATTTCAATAGCTGGTGACAAATGTCTAAGCGGAAATTATAGAGATAAAAACTCTAATTTCAGATGTTTTAAACTAGTTTGAAGATTTCGCTTCAGCGGCACATTAGCAATCAAGAATAGAGAGATCAAACAATAGTTTTACGAGAACTCCGCTCATTCCCTGATAATGATCTTTTAGTCGAAAATGTTTGGATTTTCACATTTATCAAACTATCAGCCATTTTATCTTTATTTCCGAACCAATAACAATAATAACGTAATCAATATATGTGTAAATGGTCAAAAACGAAAGTGTGTACAACAAAAGTGTAAATCGATACCAATCAGTATTTAAGCCCGCGACATACTCTTGCAATAACATGCGATTTTAGTCGCATGCAATCAAAACTGTTTTAAAAAAACACGTCAATTACGTTTACGTCGCTGTGACCCGCATGCACACAAGTGCGACTGATAGCGATTTGCATCACTCGAGAGTCGATCGACAGTCTTGAAATGGCGCCTGTTAACTTTCATGCTGTGGCCGCATTAGTTTTATCTTTCGTTACAACGTCGATGTTTGTTCGAAGCAATGGCTTTTGAGAAAACATTAGCCTGTGAACAGGCTCTTTGACGAAAAAAGTAGCGAAAGCCTGTTCACAGGCCAAGAGATGAACAAAGAGTTGTTCAGAACCTCCATCTATCACTAAAGTCCTTTGACTCACTGATTCGGTTTGAGAGTAGTCTGACAGCTTTATGCGTAAGGCAACAAGTTTTCCTTCTCTTCCGGAAGTCCGAGAATCTCCGGCTACTTGCCAACCACCTTTGAAGGACGTCACGTGGTTGAAAGCATGTCACTTACTGGTAGCTTGGGTGTTTCTAGTCGCATACTGTCGGTGCACATTCACCGCAAACTGCATGTGATCACTTTTAAATAATACCAAACATGTTTGATTCATACGATAGAGATTGCAACGCAGGCCCCTGCGCACGATGCAATCGAGAAGCGATATGATGCAGTTTTTAATGCATGCGATGAAAATAATCGCACGCTATCGCAAAAGTGTGCGGCGCGCTTAAGGAGGTTAAACTGTACATTAATAGCTTCATAAACTTTTATGGGTTTAATAACTCACCCCTGGCACAGCAGTTGGCACTAAACTTTGCACAGTCTCAGCGACTATTTTTTTCTTTTGGTTCTTTCTCCTAATGTGTACGACGGCAGTTGGGAGACAATGCCGCGGCTTCTCACAGGGAAGGCCATCATCGTCATACTCGTACAAGTAGTACTGAAAGCCACAGATGTTAAAAAACGTTTAAAACACCGTAAAACTTCCGTTATAAGCCCCCTTTCCCCCCGAATATCAAGCTTGGTTCACACTAGCGACGGAAGCAGAAGCGGAAACGGAAGCTACTAGAGTTACATCGAAGTGAGAACTGATGCGACGAAAACGGAGACGGAAGCCTCGCTTCCGTGCATTTGACTTGTCAATTCAAAATGACGGATGAGGGAGATTTTTTTGCTGCTGCCGCCATGTTTGCTGGAATTTTTGCCGAGAGCATTTTCATTGGATCATCCTTTCGTTTGTGCTTGCGCTTCCGTCATTACTGGTTCACACTACAAACCAGACAACGGAAGCAAAACGGAAGTAGAAGAAACGACGGAAGAAAAAGGAACGGTCCGTTCCTTCCGTCTCCGCTTCCGTCGAGCTTCCGCTTGTGCTTCTGTCTCCGTTTTCTCGGTTCACACTACAACGTAAGGCTTCTTCCGTCTCCGCTTCCGTCGAGCTTCAGCTTGTGCTTCTGTCTCCGTTTTCTCGGTTCACACTACAACGTAAGGCTTCTTCCGTCTCCGCTTCCGTCGAGCTTCAGCTTGTGCTTCTGTCTCCGTTTTCTCGGTTCACACTACAACCTAAGGCTTCTTCCGTCTCCGCTTACATCTCCGTCTCCGCTTCCGTCGCTAGCGTGAGCCAAGCTTTAGCCCCTACTTCAGTTTTTCTAGTTTTCTTAAATCTTATCCTGTTTAATTACTAAAATCAAAGTCACAAATTATCAACAAAATTGCAAACTTCAGAATCTGTTTGTAATGTTGTTTGTTTTCAGAACCTATTTGTAATGACAAAGAAAATGAATTTTTTCGTCCATATGAAACCGTTTTAAGCAGGTAAAGGGTTAATATTAAGTACTCCCGAAAGCCCTCTTCAACTTCAAAGACAAAATAAAGAAAGATTTCAGAAGAAGAATTTTTTTGTTACCGACGTGTTGTTTATGTTTTTATCAGAATCTTGCCAAATTAATGTCAATAGAGGAAATTTTTAGTATTGTTTACGTACAGTAAAGTAAGTAATGTTTACTAAGTCAAAAATGTCTTTTAATCAACACTACTGTTCTCCCCCTCCC